>PVLD010007818.1:0-88442 GCA_004027595.1 Dinomys branickii
TCATAAGCTGCCATGCTGTCTTCAAGTTCTGAAATTCTATCTTTGGTTTCATTTAAACGGTTTTGCATGCTTTCAGCGTTAGTTTTCAAATCCTGGCATTCTCTTTGGACCTGTTTCATTCTTGGTAATTCATTCCTAAATTGCTCTTGTAACGTTTCCATTTGTTTCCTATTTTCTTCTAGTCTTTTGTCTATTTCTTCTCTATGTGAATGGAACATTTCTTCCATCATTGTTTTCAGCTCGGTTTTTGTCTGAGAAATCATTGCGGGTATGTGGCTTATTTCTGCTTTAAGCTCTTTTATGGCCTGTTGGAGTTGTTTCATTTCAGATGCAATTGTTTCATAACTTGAAGGTATGTGACTTCCTGGTTCCCCTGTATCCTCGCATTCAGAACTTGTTCTGGGTGGGGTTGAGTTTTGAGACTGCGTTTTGTTCCTCTGTTTTCCCATTTTTGGGTATCCGATTCAAAATGTGGAGCTATAAATTCCCCAGGCAGTTCAGCAGGCAAAGGTCTGCTGCAGAGGCTGCTCCAATGATTCCTTCTCTTTGGGAGAATGTCCCTTAAGCTGTCTGCTGAGATTTCCGCTTCTACTCCCTACCCCAAGACCTGGCTGGGGCGTATAAACAGCTCGCTGCCCCAGGAGTCTTGCAGACAGGCCACTCAGGTGTTCCTCCCTGGGTGGAGCTCCTTCCCCCCTCACGAATCCCGTCGGGTCGCCTAGCTAGCTCTTCCCACCCGGGAGATCCCGCAGTCCTTAAAGCTGCTTTGATGTCACTCGCTGGGCAGAGCTTCTTCCCGATTCAGGAAAAACCGGTTAGAGCGCCCTGTTAACTCACCCTGGGATCGTGCAGGCAGGAATGCTGTTCAGATGTATCTCCCTGGATCGAGCTTTTTCATGACTCAGAAATCCCGCCGATCTGAGCTGCTCCAGTTCACGATGCGCCGGCTGTGGGGGTGGGGTTCTGAGCGGGATCCCGGACCGCTGCCCAGATTGGCGCAGTCTATCCCAGTAGCATGTTCTCTGAGTTTCCTCTGCTCCGCTGCCTCCAACAAATCCTGGTTACAGCCGCCTCTGAGCCGATCGGGTTCAGGAGCTGGAGGCGACCTTCCTTCCGCAATCGCTCTCTCGTCTGTACGCGCTTTGAACCGAGCTGCAGCCCAAGCGCAGCACCAATCCCGGTGAATGGTGTTTTGCAGCAGTCTAGATTGTGTCATCTTCCTCTCGAGCTTGCTGGACATCATGCATGACATGTGAGCGCTTCTGTGCCAATCCTTAGTGTGAGAGGGCCGGGGCTGTCCGTGCTCCTCTGATCTCTTTATGTTTCCCTCCTTGGTGAGTACACTCAGCCTCATGACTTTAAATACTCCACGCATGCTGAAGCTCCCAAAATTGTAAGTCAGCCTTGACTTCTCTTTTGAAGTTTGTTTTTTCCTCCCTCTAACAACTGCATTCTGCATATCTTTTTTCATTCTTTAATAGACAAATTCCACATGTCTAAAGCTAGTCTTTTCCTATCCCCAAACACTGCAAATGACCTGCCCAACTCGCTTTCCCATTCATTGCACAGAAGCAGTCTTTCCCAGTGGCTCAGACCACGTTTTGGAATAGTCCTTCACCCCATTCTTTCTTTTTTACTCCTCATCAAATCCATCCTACTGACTTTAACATCAAAATAAATCCAGTATCCTTTGCTACCACCAGGCCCAAGCACCGTCAGTTCTCACCGTGCTTCTTGCATGGCCTTCAAACTGTCTCTACCTTTGCGTTTGTTCCTCTGCACTCGCTTCACTCAGCAGCCAGGGTGTTCTTTTCAAATGCCTAGCAGACCATATGGCTTTTATGATCAAACCCCACAACAGCTTGCCATTTTACTCACGATGAAAAGCGAAATCCTACAGTCTAGAAGGCCCTGTGTCACTGGCCCGGCCTCAACTCCCACTACTTTCTTTCTCTCTCACTCTGGCTATAGTGCTGTGGGATTTTTGTGCAGACAGAGGGGCACAGAGGCCCTTTTCCCGGGAAACAGCTTTATTTGGGCT
This sequence comes from Dinomys branickii, assembly GCA_004027595.1. Lineage (NCBI taxonomy): Eukaryota > Metazoa > Chordata > Mammalia > Rodentia > Dinomyidae > Dinomys > Dinomys branickii. The sequence goes on from PVLD010007818.1 coordinate 2,042, forward strand.
GGTGGGTTCGTGTTGGAAGGCTGAGGGAGGAACATGGCATAGTTACATGGTTTTAAAAAATACATATGTATATATATATTAATTTTTTATTTTAAAGAGAATAAAAAGTTTAAAGAAGCTTTAAAAATGATACAGCATTTCAAAACAATAGGAAATTAACAGTAGTTGTTATGTTGAATATTGTTATTTTCAAAGCAGTTGTTCAGATTGCCAAACATAGGCATGAAAAATTGATAAAAAAATTAAGCATTAACTGTTCAATAAACAGAAATTAGTAGTACAGTTTTACCTTAGCTATCTTGCATGTGTATATATATATATATATATATATATATATATATATAATTATATGTACTTACAATATATATGCATTTGTGTATTAAATGTACATTGTATATGTACTGTACATATGTATGTATATATATATACACACACAATTTTTGTGTCTTTGTCTCCCTAATATGGGTGACATTAAAAACTAACATTTTACAGCGTAGTTAGGTATACATTAATATTCTCCAGTCTGGCTGGGGATGATTTATGTTACAGAGTTCCATCAGGACTGCACATACCTATGCAGAGGCTGATGTTGTTCCATTGCCAAGAGTTCTCTCCCCTCCACACCTCAGGAGGGGCCCTACCTCAACAGTGCACCCTTTCTGTGTTTCAAACTTGCTGACAAATGGCTCTTATTTCCTCTGCCCAGCATCCTTTCCTGCAGACATCCGCATGGCAGTTATTGAGGCCAGAAAGGTTTTATTTGCCACATTAATGAGTCTCAAATGGAGACCCTGGGAGCCAAAGGCCATCATGGCACTTGGCTGAATCAGGGATTACTGATGTGTTCAGGTAATAAGCTGAGAAGTGGAGATCATAGGCATGAACGTCCACATTGAGCAGTGTCTGCTGTGTTGGTCTCGTTTGGTTGTTCTCAGCTCACCAGGCTACGGTGACAGTGTGGCTGGAAAGTGCTTCATCTCACAAGCAGACCCTGCTAGTGTCACCACCACAGAGCGTGCTGCAGCTCCTTGCCTCTCTTTATGCTTCTATTGTTTTTACAAAGAAGAGAACATTGCATTTTGTTTTGCTGGGTGCAATTTCCTGCCTCTTTCCTCTGTTATCACTTCTTGTTAATTCCAGGGGGTGGTTGCTGCCCAATTATGTTCCTGGCTTGGTGGCTGGGTTGGGTGAATTAAAATTGTTCCTCTTAATTTTAGTTTATATGAGAAACCTGAGAGGAAGCGGTATTTTTGTTTCACCACAAGCATTGCTGTGGTGGATGAGAAGGAAACTGGCGAATTATGACAGGAAGTGGCTGCGGGTACTGTGAAAAGGTCAAGTTCTGGAGTCAGACAGCCTCCAGTTTGGAACCTGTCTATTCATTTAGTAGTTTATAACCTTCAGCAAGTAACATGGATGCTCTGTGCTTCAGGTTCCTCCTCTGTGAAGCGGGAGCAACCAAGCCTCCCTCGCAGGTTTCTGTGAGAAGTAAATAAAGTTACTACAATTGCCTGATACACAGCTCCTGTTTGGGACTAAGATGCCATAGAGTGTTGTAAAGCATGTTCAGAGGTAGCAGAGCAACTTGCAGGGAGCTCCTTGACCATTTCCTCTAGCTTCCAACACTCCTCCGCCTCCTGAGTGTGCGCCCCCTGCTGACCGCATAGCATCAAGAGCATTCTCTAGACCTTTGGTGTCGGGCCTGGCCTGCTTTTATTTAGCACCTCCCTTTTTGGGGAGACCTGACCTCATCTGGATACCTCTGGACAGGCTATGCATTTCTTTTGCCATGTTAGCCACACTGCTTAATTTATTAGAAGACAAATTTTAATATTACGAATAAATGCATAGTGCTATCTACGCATGTAATGAAAACAGTCATATAATACCATGATCTCCGCATCTTCGTATTCAACCTAAATGGAGCATTGCCAATACACCTAAGCCCCTGATAGCTCTTTCTGCCTTGTAATCAATCATTTGAAATTGACCATATTCACCTTGTATTTGTTTTTTGGTAGCTTTTCTAGTTACTACATGTGAATGTAACTTTAAATACCATGGTGCTTAATTTCATGGGGTTTTGAGCTTTACCTTAAGTAGAATGGCTCAGTAGATATTGTCTTTGGCCAGTGGTTTTTCATGTAGTACAGCATTCTTAAATTTGTCTGATTCGATATGACATTCTGCTTCTTCATTCTACTATTGACGGAAACCATTCTACGTTTCTTCTCCTCAAGCAACACTGCGTGTTTGTGTGTCTTGTGGTTCCAAGTCCGTAACTGTGAAGCGGGTGGCTGGGTCATACGGCATGCGTAGATTCAAGTTCCCTGAGGTTCTTTCGGTCCCCACATCTGCCAGCAGAGAACAGAGGGCCTGTTCTCCGTATTCTTTCAGTTTTTATACTGTAAGATTTCTTAAGTTTTGCCAGGCTGAAGGGAATCCCTAAAGGCATTTAATGGTATATTGTTTTAGTGTCTGTATTCTTTTCTTTCCAGGATCGTTCAGGACTGCCCTGAAGGCCCACTCCAGCTGGAGACACATCCTATGATTCCAAGTCCTGAATCCATCAAGATTGCACGCTTCTGTCTATCTTTGTTGGACAGCAGCTAGCAATGCATGACAGGGCAGAGGCCAGAGATGCAATTTGGTTAGCCCTGTCTCTTTGAATTTGGAGATTTATTCTCTTCACCCTGCATCCTTCCACAACCTCCTTCCAATTGTTGATTAATTTACCATAAAGCCCTGGAGTGGTGCAGCTGCATGAAGGGTGAGAAATAGGGTTGGTTTGTGGCTGGTGAGTGGCAGGTCATCCATCACTCTGAGGGGAAATTGCTCTTTTAAGAAGTAGTGCTTTGTTTCTGGTGCCAGTGTAAGTCAAGCAGTTGCATGAAACAGTGACAGAGCTTGCAGCCCTGCGCTGGATCCATGATCAGTCATTTGTTGCTGCTGCAAGTGTCACACTTTGCAAATTTGCTCTGGTAGGCCATTTGATGAGTGGTGGAAAGCAGTCACAATGGCTTCATCTCAGCCTCCTAATAGAGATGCTCTGGCCTTATGTCTGTTAGCTGACTTCCGCATGAGTCTGCTGAGTGTCACAGTAGACCTTACTTTCTCCTTTATGACAGCCAACAGGTACTTGGTTATTCTTTCATTCTTTGATTCATTAATATGGTGATTCCCAGTTGGGCAACTTTTCCTTCCAGGGATACTTGAAAATGTCTGGAAACATTTTAGGGTTATACAACAAGGAACTGCTACAGTTATCAAGTGAGCAGAGGTCAGGGATGCTGCTAAGCATCTTATAATGCAAAGGACAATCCCTGAAACAAAGAATTATCCTGCCCAGATTGCCAGCAGTGCCAAGAAGTGCCAACAAGCCTGCATTTATTCCCTGAAGGCTCAGCAAACATGTATCAAATACCAGTGATGGGTCTTCTTCCCTTCCTCCCTTCCTCCCCGACACCCCCCAGAGGGTGGCTGCATCAGCTCAAGAGTTCTTAGGACTCTTCTTTGCAGTGTCCCTTGGCTACTTGGCTCTAAAAGTTTTCATTCTGGTATTGTTTCTGATCAAATGGGAAATTGATTTTTCAAACCCCTCTCCTTGTCGCCTCCTGCCCTGATCATTCAACAAGCTCAAATCTGGGAGGTGGATGACAAGAACTGCAGGCCCCAGCTGCCCAAGTACCAGGGTGTTTGTGCACAGTTGTGGAGGCTGCTCATGGGGCAGTCCAACAGGTAATGCACATTCACATTACAAGTTATACATTATTTTTACCCTGGCACCTGGGTTCTCAGGCCTATGGCACCATGTCATTGGCTTCCCTGTCTCTAGCTGGTAGACTATATATCACAAGATGTCTTGGTCTCCACGATAGGGACCACTCTGGCCTCATCCTTCCTGGGGCATCCTGTGTTCATCATTAGAACATGGCTGTGTCCACCTTTTGTTTTGCTTAGGAATTTTCAATGTGGGACAAATGGTATCCCAGAAGCCCAATTGCCCTTTGCTTATCTCTCTTCGGTGGCCTCGTCAGGAACAGCATTTTGTCAAGTTATGGCAGAGTCTGAGCCTAAAGAAAAAATCAGAAATAAGGATCTCATCTTTGTTTACAATTTTAATATTTTGTTCATCATGATTTTCTTTGCATTAATTTAAAATTTAGAGTATTGAACTGAAATATTGTTTATCTCAGTTATTGTGTGTTTGTTTCCTTAAATTTTACACCTGAAATGCAAAATGGGTGGATACCTCTCCTCACACTGGATCCATGCAGGGATGGCAAGAAGGGCTTCAGTGGCAGTGAGAAGTTTTTGCTGATTTCCCATCGAGACTATTGTCCGTGTTACCCCATAGGGGATTGGGGGAGGTGGTTCTAGACTCCCTTTTGGCACTGCCAGTGCAGTGAGTAGATTTCTTCTGTCAGGAATCTTGACATATGTGGTGATTAATTGTAGGTGTTGATATGACTTGGGTAAGGAATACCCAGAGAGTTGGAAAAGTGTTACTTCTGGATGTACATGAAGGTGTTTCTGCAAGAAATTCCAATGTGAGTGGGCACTGTCCAGCCAGGCAAGGGCCTGGAGAGAAGAGAAATGTGGAAGAAAGACAGATTTGCTTCCTTTCTTCTGGAACTGGGACATGCATCTTCTCTTGGCCCTGGACATCAGAACTCTGGCTTATCTGGCATTAGACTTCTCACTTGTACAGGAAGGCCCTAGGCTCTCAGGCTTCTGGCACTAGACTGTCATGCCACTGACCTTCCTTGTTCTTAAGCTTGCAGATGGTACATGATGGAACTTCTTTGTAGCATAAGCACATGAGCCAATTCCCACAGTGAATCTCTTCTTTATCTACCTATTGATCAATTTATCTATTGCCATAAATTTATCAATTTATCCATATCTGTCACCAATTTGTATCTGCTATTTGTTCTGTCTCTCTGGAGAACCTTGAGCAATACAACATAGACCCAAAGTAACATGTGGCTTGACCATAGAGATGTTTAGCATTGGTCCAGTTCATCCAATTAAGCTTGGCTTCCTTTATCAATGTCTTGTGACTGCTGTTTCCATGGAGCTCTGGTTTAAGTAGGGATCTCTCCTGCTTTCTATTCAGAGAACAGGAGAGATTTTTAGGCACTGACACTAAGCAGCCAGGAGACCCTTCCAATCTTTGTATTTTTTTTTTTTAAGTTTCAAACACATCTTAAATACTTGATATCATAGATAAGCTCCAGTGACTATCTTACTGAGATTTGGGGCAAACACCAGACCCTAGGAATGCAGCTCTTTGTCCTGTATGTGTGTAAGTAAAAGTTTGTGGGAGAATCAGAGTCAGGGCTGGTTTGTTTTGTAGCAAAACATTTTGTTGAAGAATTTGGACTTTGAAGTGTATCTGAAATCAAGCTCCACTCCTTATGTGTGACATGGCCTTGCTTCTTATCATATCCAAGCTCTTTCCTGTGTGCAAACAGTGGTGATAACAGAAAAGGTCATCTTTTCCCTCAACTTTTCTCAGCTTTGAATAATTAGTAATTACTGTCTGTATACATTTGCCTATTCTAGATTCATCATATAAATGGAAATATACAATATGTGGTATTCTGATTAGCTTCTTTAACTTAGCATAATATATTCAAAAACTCACCTACTAGTAACATATTATTTCATTTTTTGTCAAATTATTTGCCATTGTTTGGATATATCTTGTTTGTCCACTTATTTGTTGGTGATTATCTTAGTTTTTTTGTTGCTTCAACCCAAAGTTGTTGCTTCAACCCAAAGTTGAAGGAGAAAGGTATATTGTAGCTCACAGTTTGCAGCAGCTTCAGTGCATAGTTGGTTGTCTCCAAAGCAGAGTGACATGGCAGAGGGACACTGCAGAGAAGAAACAGTTCATGGCAGGCAGAAGGCAGCAAGAAGCAAGCCAAGCAGCAGCCCTCATTCTCTCCCTTGTATTCTACCTAGTTGTCTGCAGTTACAGCAGGTAGCACTCACACCGAGGGTGGAGCCCCCTTAACCTTAGCATTGCTCCATGTATCCATAGCCTCACACCCTTGATCCCAGGAGCACACACTATAGATCTATCCACCTCTGAAAAGCCCTACCTGTGACCACATGAGACATGAGGTGTTGGGGGGAGCTTCCAGATACAAGCCATAACAGTGACATTTGGGTTGTTTCCATTTGTTGACTGTTGTGAAAATTCTGCTGTGAACATTCATATAAAGTTTCTATGTGTCATATGTTTTCCTTCCTCCTTGGTACGTAACTAGAAGGGGAATTCCTGGGCCATATAAAAACTCTCTTTTTAACTGTTTGAGGAATTTCCAGCCTGTTTTCCAAGTCAACATTGTTACCAGCAATGCAGATGTATTGCAGTTTCTCCAGATCCTCACTGGCACTTCTTATCTGTCTTTTTGATGGCAGCCATCCTGCTGGGCCTGAAGTGATGGCTCACTGTGGTTTGGATTTGCATTTCTTAACAATTAATGACAGTGATCAGTCAGCTTTTGATCAATATAATGAAACAACTATGGCAATTAAATTACAGGTCATAAAAGCTTATTTTGGCTAGTAGTTCTGGAGGTTTTAGTCCAAAATCAGGTGGCTTCATTTCCTTGGCCCTGATGAAAGCAGCTCATTATGGTAAGAGTGTGTGGTGGAACAAGCTGCTCACTTCATGAACCAGGAAACAAGAGGGGAAGAAGAGAAGAGAACAGTGTCCCAAAACCCCTGTAAGGGCACATCCTCTGTGACCTGAGACTTCTCATGAGGTTGCACTTCCTGTGGGTGCACAGCACCCACAAAGAGCAGCACACCAAGAGCTAAGCCTGTGATACGCATCTTAGGGGGGCACATTCAGCATCCAGGAGAGCATATTTTTATGTGCTTATCGACTAGTTACATATCTTCTTTGAATGTCTGTTCAAGTCCTTTGTCTGTCTTTAAATTGAATTGTCTTTCTATTATTCAATTGTAAGATTTCTTTATATATCTTGGATACTAGTCTCGTATGAGACATTTGATTTATAGCTTTTCTCTCTTTTAATGGTATCATTTGTAGTATAATATTTTAATTTTGATATAGTTAAATTTATCTTTTTTGTGTGTCTTATGTTTCTGTCATGCCTGAGAATTTATTGCCTGTCTCAAGATCATGAAGTTTTACACCTATGTTTTCTTCTAAGAATTTTATAGACTAGTCTTTAATATTGAGGCTTCTGCTATATTTTCACTTATTTTTATATATGAGAGAAAGAGATCTAAATTTATTTTTCTGTGTGTAGAAATCCAGTCCATTTAAATTCACTTGTTAAGAACACTACATTTTGCCAGTTGAACTATTCTGTCACCTTTTCATTGTAAATGTTAGACTTTTTCTGTAGATTCTCAATTCTGTTCTATTGATCAATGTATATTTTTATGGTATTATCACACTGTCTTGATTATTAAAGATTTGGAGCAAGTTTTGAGACTGAAATGTGATTACTTCAACACAATTCTTTTTAAAGATTATTTTGTCTAAGGTAGTTCTTTTGCATTTTCATGAGTACTGTTGTAGACTGAATTGTATCCCCTCAAATTCACATATTGAAACCTAATCCCCAGTGTGACTTATATGGGCTCAGGACTTTTAGGTGATTAAGTTTAAATGATATCATTAGGGTGGTTCTGTGACATAGTGGGTAAGAAGAGGAAAAGGCAGCAGAGATCTTCTGTATTCTCACAGAGAAGAGCTTATGTGAGGATACAATGGGAGTCTGCAAGACAAGAAGAAAGCCTGGTCATTTCTGCTTGTGGATTAAACTTATCTGGTGACCTCGGCTTTTCTTTCTTGTAATTCAGCTTTGCTTTCACACCTTCTCTGTGCTATTATTGTGTGTATATTGCATTTTTATTTTTAATAGTCCAACACTGTCATTGTATGTATGGTGTTTTATACACTTCTAATTACTTAAAAGAAAAAAAGGAAAGGAATGCAAAATATACCATCTTTTATAAAAATCTATGTAACGACCTTACTGAGTGGTTGTATTTCCTACATGAATTAGAGTGGCTTCCTGATTTTATTTGTTTTCAGCTCAAAAATTGCCTTTAGTATTTTTCATAAAGTGTCCCTGCTAGCAACACATTCCTCATGATTTTATCTGGAAATGTTTCTTTTTCATATTTTATAAACAGTTTTTCTGGATATACAGTTTTTAGCTGATAAATTTCTACATTCAGCACTTTAAATATGTTGTTCCATTGCTCTGGCCTTTATTGTTTCTGATAAGAGGTCAGTTGTTGGTCTTATATAGATTCCCTTGTGTGTGATGAGCCTTTTTTCTCTTGCTTTGAAAACCAAATCTTTGTCTTTTGGCATTTGATTACATTTATGTTTGGATGTGGATATCATTGCATCTATCTTAGTTTGAGTTCATTGAATTTTGAAAGAAGATTTTTTCATGACATTTGTGAAGTTTTCTGGCTTTATTTCTTCAGTTTTTCTCTACTCTTTTCTCTGTATCTGGTACTTCTACTATGTGCATGTGAGTAAGCTTTGTGATGTTCCATACTTTCCTGAGCCTCTGGTTTTTTTTTTAATCCTTATTTCCCTTTTCTGTTTTGGATTCTTAATCTGTATTCATTTACCTTCAAGTTTGCTACTAGATCTATTCTTATGGCTCAAGTCTAATGTTGAATCTTGCATGTAAATTTTCCATTTTTATTATTGTATTTTTTAACTTCAGAATTTCCATTTGATTCTTTTTGAAAAATAATTTATCTTTACTGACATTGTATATTTGATTGCTCCTAGATGGGTTCAGTCTAATGCTTATGTATAACCTTCTGAACTCCCAGGATTGACAGTCCCCAGCCCCACCAGAACGTCTCCTGGTTCTCTCTTTTTCTAGTGCTCTCTGTTTAACTTCTGATCGCTCTGCTGTCTTTCTTGTTGCTACTTATATTACTGAGCTATGAGCACCTTCTTAGTTGCTCATCACCAAGTTCTCCTTTGTTTTTCTTTTAGAAATGGCCTTAGACATGAAATTCTCTATATCTTGTTCCAAATAATATCATTTCCCTAAGCAGTGTTGTGGCACTGTTTCTCCTGTTGGCCTATTTCTCTGGGCTGCCTCTTGTACTTGGATGAAACTCTTAGTTACTGCATTAGAAATAGGGACAGGAACAGGAAGATGGTCCTGTTTTTGCTGAGTGACATTCCTACTATGTGAGCAGAGATTATTATATGATGGCTCCAAATCTTGCTGGATTGACCCTGCTGATGTAGAAATCTGCCTATGAGTGAGCTATGGTGGGAGTCTGTGACTCTTGGAATAGATTCTTCATGAATAGAAGCTGGGAGGAGGAAGAGAGTATTTTAAATGGCGTTGTTTATTATCTTGACTTGTGATCAGTCAAGAGTCAGGGCATGGGCTATGCACAAGAACCTCTTCATGGCTTTCATAGAGAGAAATGAGGAAGGTTAAGACAGTGTAAGAATGGCTAATTGAATAATTCTAGTGGGCTCTAGGACCTAATCATCCTCTGTCATGCCTGATACCTGACCCTGGTGTACGAGGGCAGGGAAATATTAGTCCTGAGCAGACTCTATGTGTGAGTTCAGAGAGCAAGTGGGGTGAATGAGCCCTGGATTGGTTAGTTTGCATATGACAGGTGTCCTATGCCTTCCTGAGTGTGTTAACACCTCCTTATGTTCCAGTGTGTATAATTCTTCATGGTGTGGCAAGTCTCCAGGTTTTTGTGAATAGTAAGCCATCTATTTTTTATTTTATGGGAAAAAACCAAAACTTCATAACAAAATAATAGGAGAATAATAATACTTAACTCATTGTGTATTGTTATCTTTATTTTTTATACTAAAGAGAATTTAAAAACCCAATAAAAATGAAACAGAATTTCAAAACAAGATGATAGGAAGGAAATTAACAATGGTTATTACATTGCATATTATTATCTTCCAAGTAGTTGCTCAGATTATCATATCTAGTCATGTAAAATTGATCAAACAATATAAGCACTAACTGTCCTTTTCAACGAACTGGTAGAAATTAGTAGTACAATTATCTTAGCTATTATATATATATATATATATACATATATATGTTTTTCCTTCCTTATTTTCTGCTTTTCCCCATCCCAGTTGTTCTTTCCTTTTGAGCAGTTTCTTTCCCTTTCACAGTATCTATTGTTCCTTTTGGATTTTATTTACTCTTTCAGTTTCTTACACTTTTTTTTTTTTTTTTTTTTTTTGCGGTACTGGGGATCGAACTCAGGACCCTGCGCTTGCTAGGCAGGCGCTTATTCCACTGAGCTATATCCCCAGCCCCCTCAGTTTCTTACACTAGGGAGACAATATGATGTTTACACATGTGAGTCTGATTTATCTCACTTATGAGTATGGTCTCTATTGAGACCATAGGAATAGGAATCTTTAGCTTAAATGAGTAAATTCACTTAGAATGAAAATGGTTAGAAAATGGGAAGATCTTCTACTGAATCTTCCAAACACTTGGAAGTGTTAAAAGCCTTGATTTTATCTTTATTTATAGCTGAGTAATATTCCATTGTATAAAAATACCACATCTTTTTTATCCATTCCTCAGTTAATGGGCATCTGAGTGTTTCCAAGTCATTATCTTTAAAGTAGTTACTCAAAGTACAAGATATAGGCATCAAATATTCTCCGATTGATATTAGTACAAACCTTCCTTTTCAATGAACTAAGAGAACTAGTAGTATAACTAACTTTCATGTTTCGTTTTCCCTTCCTTTCCCCTCTCCCCCATCCTATTGAGCAATTTCTTCTCATTTCACAATATCTATTGTAAATTTTAGACCTTATTTATGTTTTCAGCTTCTCACACCAGGGAAACAATACAATGTTTAAACATATGACTGTGATTTATTTCACTAATGAGTATGGTCTCCAGTTGCATCCATTTACCTATAAAATTTGCTGTGTCTGGCATTTGAGACTCCAGAGAGGGGACAGTGGAGGATGAAGAAAAACAAGAGTCAAGATGCAGAAAGCTGAAGTCAGGTGGAGCCTCCTCTCCTGGTAGGACAGAAAGAACCACTCAGTGACTTCAGTGCATTTGCTTATGCACTCAGCAGGTTGATGTCAGGTGGGGACTCACTGCCTAACAATTTGTTAGCCTGGTTTGCCTCAGATGCCTTGTGTTCTTGGACTGGAACAGCTTGTTTATGTGGCTTGCCTTGGGTGCTCTATGTTCTTGGGTCTGCCCTTGTGTTAGCCCCACATGTGTGATCTATCTTCAGTTTCAGCTACTCCCCACAGCTACCACTTTTCTGCTCTGTAGTTGCAAGCAATGGGTGGTCATTTGAAGTTGGTGGAGCTGTGTTTGGAAGACTCAGTAGAAGACCTTCCCATTTTCTAACTATTTTCATTCTAAGTGAATTTACTTATTTAAGCTAAAGATTCCTATTCCAAGGATTTCAGGTCCCTCATTCAGTAATTTAACCCTATATAGCCCATTAATCCATGATGGTAGTCAGTTACTAGTGTAGTTTGCAATTGTCAGAAGGTATTAGTGATTTTAGTTTTTTTATAGCTAACATATTACTATGGCATTGTTTTATACATCTTGTGGTTATACTTTTCTGCTGGATGTTCAAGTCAAGTTAAGATGAAACCTGTATTAATCAATTTTTGCTCTCTGTCAAGGTCAATTAAGTCTCCTCAGGATTTACCTTGGAACCATGTATAGCATCTTTTAGCTCTTCTGTCAGAGTCAGCCAGCTAGGTGAGTCATGGCCATTGCTTGACCAAGTGACTTTCTGAGAAAGCTTGGGAGACTTTTCTCTCCCAGAGACTCTCCTTAGGCACACTATACACTACTGATCTCCTTCCTCTGTGGTGTAACAATCTCCTTGGTCAGAAGATCAGGGACTCACTGAGTTATAGGATGTTGATGCAAGTTCTTTTATGTCCTGGGACCTCATTGACCTCAGAGGGACAGGGCCAAAATATTGGCTGTCTTCCTGGCCTGTGTATCTTTCCAATTTTTGGTCTCCAAACCTCAGCTCTTGAACACTGAGAAGAGAAGATTAATGACATTACATTGTAGTGGGAGCAGTGAGCTTAATACTATAATTTTTTTTTTTTTTTTTTTTGTGGTACCGGGGATCAAACTCAGGACCTTGCACTTCTGAAACAAGTGCTTATTCAACTGAGTTATATCGCCAGACCCTTAATATTATAATTTTATCTGAATATCAAGCACTTTAAAATATAATGTAGAACCATTACTTCCTACCATCCATGGATGTTGCAGTAGTTAAAACCATTTAGAATGTTAACAGACAATAGTTTTATACTTTTACACAGAAAATTTGAAATCAAAAGCCATAAATAATATTGTAGCATGACAATGATGATGACATTTTTGTAACACATTTATATTTCTATTTTGACATAAAATAGCCTTTTTAGTCAATCACCTCTATCTAGTACATAAAAAGCTTTTGCCTAACATGTTGACCTTTAATGTGGTGTCACTGAAGAAATTTGTGACATTGTCTGAACTGTTTAATGTCTCAGATTCTCTAAGTATAGAGGCACATGCATAATATATACATCACATAAGTTTTCATTAAAGGCAAAAGTCTGAATCTGAAAGAAAAACAACAATCTTTGTTTTACATTTTGGAAGACATCTGAAGGCATGAATACATTTAATAAATCATGAGATTAGCAACAATCAATTGTCATAGGCAAATAAAAACTTTTGTTTCTTAATTTTGTTTTGTACCGCAGAGCATCTTGAAACCAGGAAACCCTATTATCTTATTTTTAGAAAACTTAACCTCTTGACAATGACCAATGTAAACATCACAATAATATATTTTTAATAACATTTTTGGAATGTCTTCCATAAGGCTATGGAGATCATTAGGGCCTCCATCAATGAACAAGAACTGGGGTAATTATTATTCCAGGCAGCTGCTTTCTTGTTCATCAGTTGGAGTCCTGTCCAATAATTTCTCCCCACCATAAGGGATTTTTGTTTAATTGTCTTTTTGATAACTTATGAAAACCAGATATTAACACATTATTTTTCAACAACAAGAAACTCTCAAGTCAAAATACATAAACAACAGTCTGTATTATATTTATAAAATCAATTTTAATATGATTTTGACCAGCTGACAACTTAGGTGGAAGAATATCAGACAAATGCTTTAAAAATCCAAAAATGCTAAAAGAAGAAAAATTTGTTGAGTTCAAATAAAGCAGTTGTTTACAGATTGGATAAACAGACAAACAAATATGTGTAAGACAAATCTGTTTATGAAATCAGAATGCACACAAATATATTTTTGACCAAATTGAATTATAATAACTCTTTTATAATTTTAGAAGTTTGTGATTATAGACTATTTGGGATCATTTGTAGTTCAATTAGCAGAGATCTCTTATAAGAAGAATTTGGAAGTAATAAAACACTTTAACTAATATATATATGTATATAATTTTATTCTGTTTTAAGAACAATGGCAACTTTTGTGTTCTTCTCTCATGTAGCTTCCAACTCAGTTGTCTCTGTATACTCTATCACCTACTTGGACCTTTGATTCCTATTTATGGTTACCATCTCCTGGGCATCCTAGGCCAACTTATTTAATTGGCCCAGGTCAGTTCTAGCCTCATTCTTGTTTATCAGCTGTGGTGCAGTCTCTGAAACCTCATTGCCACAGGACTGAGCATCAGCTTCTTGAAAGGTGGAACCAACTCTTTCTCTGGATCTGGGTCTATGATACAGCTGGATAGCACTCTGGCACCCAGATAGGCCATTCAGCATTCTCCGCAAAGACACAAGCATACCCCAAACCCCGTATGAGTACTGTGCTGGGTCCCTTCCATTGTCCAGTATGAAGATCTTTCCAAACGACCCTTCATAGCTTCTTTTCCTTTACCTGATTGACTTGTGTTTCTGCTTTATAGTCCCATCCCTAGTAGGATTTAAAAAGTTAATAATACATACCACCAAGTGAAGTCTATTAGGAGGTGTGAATTTTGTAGAGAATAATACTTCATTCGGTTTTTGTAATTGAATTTTGAGGATATGATTAGCACATTCAACAACTGCTTGACCTAGAGGGTTATAAGGAATTTCTGTGGTAAGAGAAATATGAGAAGTTTTACAAAATGTTTGGAAGGCGGCACTCATATAAGTTGGGCCACTGTCAGTCTTAAGTGTTCAAAGGTAGCCAAGGATAGCCTCTTTACACCATTTATTTGCATTTTCAAAGGCCAAATATTGAACAATTAACTTGCCAGTCTCTGTGTCTTTGACAATCCTCCCACTAACCTGCAATAAGTGTGCCACAAAATCCTGAGCAGGTTTATCAGGAGCTTGGTGAATGGAGGTCAGATCAGGACATGTCTCACCCTTTGAAGGAAGTTCCCTCCAATCCCTGTGGCACCTATTTTAATTTGTTCATATGCTTTCAGTTCAAAAGCAAATTGATTATTTGTGGCAGCGAAAGCACCTCTCTGATTAACATGTCTTTTAGAATGACCATGCTGTGAATGTTATTTTGAGTGTCATCGTAAGTGGCTTGATTCATGTACAATTTAAAAAAAACATTTCCTTCCACAATAAATAATACCTCAGACTTAAAACACATTTTTCCTATTCCTTTCTAATCATTTGTGCCATAACTGTTGTCCTATGAGCTCTATAAAAGACAAGGTAAGAGGGGCTGTAAGTTCATAGGTAGCGGTCGCTTGCTTTTATTCTTTTAAGGTCTTAAATCATACTGGTTCATGGAGTTGTGTAACTTGTCCTGTATTATTTGGATCTTAGACTTTAGCAAAAGGGTAAACATGTTGAAATCCTCCAGGGATTCTCTCATGCCCTGGCTTCTTTTAGTACAATTGCAAGGAAGAAAGAAGGGATGACTCCATGCTATGAAGGATGGAAGTCTCAGCTTGTGATCAACAAAATTTTTCTGAACGGAAAAAGAAGTAGCCTCTTCTGGTTTAGTTAAGGGTATTGGTTTTACTTTGGGTGGCAGTGAAATGGAAGTTGCAGCAACACATTACTCTAGCGAGGAAGGGTCTTTTTTGCCCCACACAGCTCTTTCCTTATCTGACTGAGGAAAGCTAGTGGGCTCAAGCTCTATTGTGCGGTTGCTCCAGTACCCTTTTTCTGCTTGGGATTTAATTTTAAGGTAGTGCTCTGGGCCAAATCCTCTGTGGTCATCTCAACAGGCACATGATCACTGAGACACTCTCTAATCCAAGTCCACAGCAAAATGGTAAACACAGGAATCAATAATACACCAAGCATTTGTATATACATCTGTTGTTCTTGAGAATCTGTTTGCCCCATGTTTTATACATGATGAAATTAATATTGATAATATCGATGTACCTCTCTGCCCTATGCTTCTCCTGAGCCTATTTTGCTCCTTTGTTCTCATAAGCCTGTTTTGTTCACATGTGCACTCTCAGAGGTGTCTTTTCACCTCTTGATGAGTTTCCCTGTGCTTTGATTCCCTGTTTCAGGCACCGGTTGCTGCATCTGGCAGAGCTCTTGAAACTCTGGAAGGGGGATGGTGAAAGATGAAGAAAAATAAGGTCAAGATGCAAAAGCTGAGGTCAGGTGGTGCCTCCTCTTCTGGTGAGAGAGAAATAACCACCCAGTGACTTCAGTGGATCTATTCATACACTTGGCAGGTTGATGTCAGGTGGGGCCTCTCTGCCCAACAATTTGTTAGCCAACTTGCCTTGGGTGCCTCATGTTCTTGGAGCTGGAACAGCTTGTTCACATGGCTTGACTCAGGTGCTTCATGTTCTCAGGGCTGGCCTTGTGTGAGTCTTACATGTATGACCCATCTCCAGCTTCAGCTACTCCCTACAACAAGTCACAAATTTATCCTTCTTTATGGCAAAGTAGTACTCCACTGTATAAAAAGTCCACATCTTTTTTTTATTGATTTCTTGGTTGGTGGACATTTGGGTTGTTTCCAAGATTTAGCTATTACAAATTGCACTGCTACAAACACGGGTGCATATATATCACTGGTGGTATGATGTTTTTAATTCTTTCAGGAAGATACTCAGGAGAGGAATAGCTGGGTTGAATGGAGCCTCTATCATAGTTTTTTGAGGAATCTCCATACTGGTTTCCACAGTGGTTATACCAGTCTACATTCCCACTACCAGCGGAGAAGGGTTCCTTTTCCCCCACAGCCTCTCCAGTGTCTGTTATTGGTGGATTTCTTGATGAGACTATTCTTTCTGGGGTCATATGGAATCTCAGCATTGTTATAATTTGCATCTCTTGAATGACCACAGCTGTTGAACATTTTTTTCATGTATTTTTTTGCTGTTTATATTCCTTCTTCTGAGAAGTGTACATTCATCTCAGATGCCCATATTCCTTCTCTTTAATGGTAATGCTCTCCCAATCTGTTGGTCCTAGCACACCTGAGTAATAATAGAACCCATATCTTAAACCATTATAGGTGCAGCAATCAATGTGATTTGTTCTCATACTGGAAATATGTGTCCTTAGACTACTCTTGGCTTACTGACTGGCTCCACCAGGTGACGGCGCCAACCTGGGAAGGTACCACTGCTGGCTGGTGTGTCCCTGCACTTGGAATAACTGTGGCTATGTATTTGCTGGATGTTGTTATGGATCCCAACCTCCATTAGATTATGGTGCCTTGTTGGGAGTCCTTGGAGCTGGTTATTGGTCAAACAGTCAAGTTACCTCAGTACTGAAAAAGGTAGACAATTACAGTCCTTAGTCACTAGGCAACATTACCCGCCCATGATACTAACTTTGCAAGTGTATAAAATAAATTCCCCTACTACTGAAGTCAGTCCTCTTGATCATCAGGCAGGAGGTAACTCCACCTGACCCCCTGGCTTTTGTCCCTTGTCTTTATTTTCTAAATCCTCTTACCATTTTCTCCCGGGGACCATGGAGAGACCACTGACTCCCACAATGCCTGAGTCCTCCCTAAGTTTCATTATCAATTGTGTTACTTGTTTAGGTTTTAGGATAATGCTCTCTGTGTGGTCTTTTGGTTTTTGTTTTGTTTTCTTTGACTGACTCTCTAACTCAAGGAGACTCCTCTGAATGGACTAAGGTGCTACTTCTTTCCCCAGTGCTGTGGGATGAGCCTACTCAGTTGAAGACAGAACTGGCGAGTGGTTGGAGACATAAGTATTTTCCCTTTCATTTCAGTCTCCTCTCCTGGGAGGGAGGTACATTCTTTATGGCGATTCTCATGAGATTTTAACCCCACATGGTGCCATTATGCATGTAGCCCCCTCAAGCAGCATGCACACATTCCACAGATGGCATTGTTCTTGCACTGTGCTTTGCTTTGCTGTTGCTACAGTTCATCCTTTTAGACAGCACAGAGATCATCCCTTGGGAGACTTGCACAGTGCAGAATGCAAGTGGAAATGGAAAGAGAGTATTTTATCCCTGCCCCACTAAGAACCCCGAGGAGGTCATATGAGATGCATGGGTAATATGTATGGGCCTTAATTGAGTGCCACTGCCTACCAGCTTGTCAAGGCCTCAAAACTCAGTCTTAAAAATGCTAATAAGGCCACTGCTGCTCTCCCAGAAGTTGATCCAGAGCTCACACATTCATTTGGGACAGTCTAGAGAAGGAACCTACTATAGACAAGCCCAGTGAGGACCACCAGGAGTTTATCAGCTCAAACATTCAAAGGAAGAAAAGAGGAAAACATGGTCTGGAAGAGACAGAAGGCACCTTTACTAGCAGTGACAACAACAATACACAGAAGGAACAGATTCACTCAGCTGTAAGTACAAGCTGCTCCCTAAGCATTTGTTGAGAAAAATAAGAAAAGAAAAAGAAGAAAAGCAAAAGGACTGGGGGTGGAGGTTTTTGGTGCATGAGGGTGTCTGGGTCCAGACCACCAGGCCACACTGTCCTAGGGAGAGGAGGGAGGAGGGAGAGGACCCTGTTTTGTCTAAATACAGAAGCAGGATTAGAAACCCAGGGAAGGAAAACTCCAATCCTTTCCCCCTCCCCCTGTACTCTAGTTGCCAGGGAGGCTGCCACTGTGAGCTACCAGCCAGACATGGAAACTAAAATCTGTTAAAAGCTCAAAACAGGAAGAAAAAGAAAAAAGAAAAAGGAAAGAAAAATATCTTAGATCTAAGAGGAGAACATAAAAATATACCTGTGAGGCATCTGAACCGCTTTGCTGCCACCCAAATCGCGGACAAGATTTTATCTACATCCAGCTGTTTCTGGGTGTGCCAGACATCCTAGACTTATATCTAGGGCTTCACCTAGACCTGTATCCCACACATCATCCGGACCTGCATCCCACACATCGCCTGGACCTGCCTGCATCCCACATGTCACCTAGGCCAGTGATGGCAAACTTTCAGGGATATAAG
This sequence comes from Dinomys branickii, assembly GCA_004027595.1. Taxonomy (NCBI): domain Eukaryota; kingdom Metazoa; phylum Chordata; class Mammalia; order Rodentia; family Dinomyidae; genus Dinomys; species Dinomys branickii. The sequence continues at coordinate 20,482 of PVLD010007818.1, forward strand.
CTTTCAGTGATTCAAACAGTCTGCTGCAGCACGTATGCCATAGATCAGCCACCACTGACTTAAACTCATCCTAGACATCATCCAGACTTCGCCTCTGGAGAGATGACTTTGCCTTTGCTGATATCACCCCAGCTCAAGACCTTGCAGTTGTTGGTGACTCTGCCCTTGGGGAGTGAGATGATTGTACCTTGTGCCCAGATCCTGTCTTCCAGCCATGCAGGACTGCATGCCCTGAGACATGGTGAGCTGGACATAGGGCATTTACTCCTTTTCTGAGATTAGATATTATGGATTCCACTCTATTTTGTGAGCTGTCCATCTGCTGAACCCATGGTTCCATCATCATCCTTGCTCCGGAAAGCATGCTCCCTACACCCCCACATTTACGGGGTAACCTGGTGGTGCTTGCTACTACCTGCGCCATTCTAGTTTTTTACTTGAAATTTAAACAAAATTCCCATTTTATTTAGATTGCAATAAACTATACAAAATTTTCTTCACCAAAAATAACAGCAATATTTTCTGTATTATTTCTAGATAAACCACAAAATATTCATTTTGTAGGTTTTCCAGGTTTTGCTTATAAATCAAGATGAGGCAGTAGACAGAGTCATGGCAAAGAAGAAAACAGACAAATCAATTGCCTGTGTGATGGCCTCTGATTCCGTACTGACCATGAAGCAGAAGTGTTCAATATTTACCTGCTGAGAAGCTTATAAAGATGTAGGCTCAAGGAATGTAAACAGCAGATGTGGAATACAATGTCAGCTTTTCCATTCAAACTTTAACTGTAACCTCTTCTTTTAAGTTCATTTAATAAAGACAAAATTTACATTGAAATCTGGTCAGCTCATAAAATTCTTTCTAGTAATTCCCTTAATTGTTCATTACAAATTTTTAATAACACACTTAAAACTACTAATCACAGGTCAATGATGGGCTTCACCATAACGTTTTATAAAATGCATTCCTTTCTCCCACATCACCTCAAAATTCATTTTTTCCAAAACTGACAACTCATGCTGTCTGACAGTATAACTTCATGTGAACATCCCTTACCATGGGAGGCAGCCCCCCTGACATGAGAAACACATGAAGATATTATTGGCAAATTCTTGCTTTTAACACACTAAAATTTCCACTAAGAAATTATATATGTTAGAGACCCCTCAAACCTCAGTCTGTTTTCTAAGCTAATAGTACATAAGTAAGAAGCATAGTGATGGGCTGTTCTGCAAGGACTCTTCATACTTAAACTTGTGCTCCTCCTTTCTGCCGTCGTATTGAAATGTCATCTGTAGTTTTTAGAGCTACTTCTGCCCTACTCTGTACAGGTCTCCATTACCCATCCAGCAGTCTCCCTCCAGGGTACCCACCTAAAAGACTCGAAAGTAGTGTGCTGAAGAGATATCTGCATGCCCACATTCGCTGCAGCACTATTTATAACAGCTAAGATGTGGAATCAACCATGTGCACATCAAAAAGTGGATGGATAAAGGCAACTTGAAGTCTATGCACAATGGAATATCATCCCACCATAAGAAGAAAGAAATTTGCTTAATTTTGATGTGGATAGACTTGGTGAACATTATGCTAAGTGAAGGAAGTGAGATGCAGAAAAACAAATACAAAGTGTTCTTGGGTATCATTAGAATCTAAAGGCAAACTCAAAGAGGCAGGGAGAAGGAGAGTGTTTTCAGAGGTGGTACTGGGTTAATGGGGAGATTATGGTCAAAGAGAAAACCTTCAAGTAGGCAGGAGGAATAACTGTTTCCTTTGAGACATACTGCACATCATGGTGGCTACACTGCCCTGAATGGAGAGCTCTGTAACCAGGAGCAGCTCTGGTGGCCTAGCTTTTTGAGAGGACTCAGGGCAAGGTACCCTGAAATACAAAACCTTGGCACATGGAGAAACAGCAGACAAGGGGAGGTTACTCTCTGGCCTTCTCTTACATTTGACACCTGAAACAGACCATGAAAGAATTCTCTTATCTTCTTCTGAGCCAGGTTGTAAGACTCTCACCCAATAGGTGACCTCCTATACCCAGAATAAAGGCATATTCTTATCCCTGAAGATGTAGGACATGGAGAAAAGCATCTGAACAAACTGGCTTCACCAAGTCCCCTCAGTGCACTGCCATTAGCTCACACCCTCTTTGTCCAGTCACACTTCTGCATGACTCCTCATTCTTCGTCAAATTCAAAAATACAAATACACAGGTTTCCCTGTTTCTTAGTCTTTTCTGAAATTTTTCATGTCACGTAAAACTTTTATTAAATGTATTCATGTGCTTTTTTCTTGTTAACCTATACAGGAGTTTCAGCTATCAGCCTACCAGTGAAAGAGGAAGGATCTTCCCTGCGCTTCCTGGGAAGGGAGGTGTCCCATCTTCTCTGCTGGTTCTGTGTGTGCTCCTAGAGTCTTTGCTCTGAGACAGAGCTTGTTGGTTTGAGAGCGAGCTGGCTGTGTCTAAAGACTTCCTGTGGTTATGTAGAATTAGCAGGTTTTCATGAATAAATGCTTCTTCCTTTGCTATGAGAACAATTTCCAGAGACTTCCATTGTTTTTTAAAATTTCTTCCAGGTTAAAATTTGCTGGGGAGTCCACTATGTTTCTCACTTCTCCATCCTGTAAGTTGGTCTCATGAGGATAATTTGAACACATGGTTTGGTTCACTTTAATGTAATATTGTTCTAGTATAGCTTAGTTCTTGTTGTGATTCACTTAATGAGCACTACTGAAGACCCACTGTAATAGTTAGAAGTTAGTCAGATGTAACAGCAAAAAAAGAAGAAGGTAGGAACAAGACCTTTACTGGATACTAACAGGCTGGTGTTAGTATCTTTTGTTTACCAGACCGCTATTGAACTGTTTGGATTTGGTTCCTTTCTGCTGTCTTCAATGTTATGCTCCATCATGGAAGTAGGTGAATGCCTTATATTGATGAAACTGTGTAAGAGCCTGACACATGTGCTCTGATGATGGCTTGGATTTAGGCAAATATCCTGGATTTGCTAATTAAATGGGGGATAATCTCAATGTTTTTTATATATAGCTATACACTTACAAATTGGTAGAAACCATTGTTATTCAATACTCCTGGTAGAAAAAGAATTATGATAGTAGGTCTGCTGCTGTGTAGTCCAAACTCCATTTGTGTTTTACTGGAATTGCTTTTGTTTCAAATATTTAATAATTTGAGATTTCTCAAGTATGACTCCTAATTATATGAGAATAAACTATCTCCAGCAAAAAAACAAAACAAGTGCTTTAGCAAGCCAGAACTTGATTTCCCACCTAAGCGGAAGCTAGGGGGTGTGGGCAGGGCGGGGCTTCAGGCTGCCAGTGTCAGGACTTCCTCCTCACACCCTGCTATCTTCGCTATGCTGCTTCCATTTCACAGTAGAAGGTAACTAATTGCTCCTTCCTTCAAGACCACATACCGGAGTAGGAAGGGAGAAGAGCGAGGAGGAGTGGGTGGACCTGTCCTTTCCTTTTAAGGACATATTCTGAAAGTTGCATTGACTAGAACTTTGTCAATGCTCAAGGGGAACAGGTATCCAGCTGAAATGCAGGTGTTCAGTTGTTACAGAAAAAGGGAGCTGTGGACAGTGACTCATTTATGTCAGCACCACACCTGATGTGTGCCAGGCATAGTGAGCTGCTGGGAATGTCCGAAGCAAAGCCGGAAGAGCCTTTTATGGTGGACCAATTAATTCCACTGTCATTCCAATAAGAACTTTCACTTTAGAAATCACCCCAAGAATTGCGCGTCCTTTTAAGTGGCCCTGGTCAGGGTCTGCTTCATACCTGGAATGACATTCACATTCTAAATTTTAGAAGGGGTGTGACGGAGTCGTGTTCTTCCTGACATCTCTTAGGCACCACATTTGCCATAGCAGGAGTGGAAAGACTGAGCCTGAGCCCGGAGTGCACATTCATTCTTGGTTCAGAAACGGGAGGTATAAATTTTGCTGAACTATCTTACTTTATGTACTGGGCTCTGTGATGCTCATCTTTGGGTGTCAGGGACAATGGAAGACTCAGTCTCCTGACTGAGGTGCCTGGGGCAGTCGGTAATTCACACTCATCTGTCTGGTGTGTGCTTATGTGGTGATGGGGCGATCGTAGAAAGGCTGCTGAGATTTTTCTGTCAGCTTTTTAAATGATTTGGATAAATAGCATGCTAATTAAATTCGAGGGAATATTAAACTGGGAGGGAGCACAAATACCAGTGAGAATAACAGAAAGAATTCAGCAGGATCTCAGAGGTTATGAAAGTGGGATGGAAACAATAAAGTGAAATTTGATCTAAAAACAAATTAGATAAGAGATTTTAATGGTGCCAGAAGGGGAGAAAAATCCTACCCAAATTTTGATTTGTGCACATGGATGCTGACAGGTATAATTATGGAGGGATATCCTGGGCAGAAAGGACCAGCTCCGTGTCAGCCCCGGGTATGCTCTGGTAGGTGTCTTTGCAGGGAAAGGCACCGGGAGACCCCAGGACGACACCCGGGATGGGAGGATGAAGCAGGTGGAGAGAGCAGGAAGGGAATGTGTTTACATGTTATCCAGGAATTAAAGATGCTGTGGGGAGAGATGGTTGTCCAAGTAAATAAAAGGATATTCCAGTCCCAGGAGCCTCAAATGATCTTTCTGCCCACGTGGTGGGGCCAAGCAGATTGTTGTGCAGTGGTGGCAGATCTGGCTAACATCAGAGGTTCACTATGACTCTACTAAATCTTTAATAGTCTTAAATTTTTCTAGGTCTCAGTTTCTTCATCTGTCTGAGAGAGGGTTCTTGGTTGGCAGGAGGGAGGGTGAGTATGGGATGCAGGTGGATCCTGTTCTCAGGGAGGATCTTCAGGGGCCACAGATCAGTGCAGCCAAGGAGGAGAGAGAGAGAAAGAGGCCTTAAAGAAGGGTGATGAGGCCCATCCATGTGTCTTATGTTTGGGTCAGAGGAAGACCGAAGGATTGCGTTTGTCTGCATTTCCTAGAAACAGAACCCGAGACAAAGATTCGATTCTTTGGGAGGTGAACACATGTGATGAGTGGGAAGAGGAGGGTGAGACTGGCTGGGAAGGGGCCTTGGTCCTAAGGGGGGTTAGCATTGTGGGCTCTTGGATTTGTTCCCACTGGGAAAATTTGGAAGCCACTTCAGGGTCATTAGATTTATTTCTAAATTGTTCCCCAGAGTCTCATGTGTTCTGGGAAAGCAATTGAGTGATGGAGGCGCCGTGCTCACCAGTGAGGTAATCCATCAATGGGCTCACAGCTGAGCGTGCTGTTAGGAGGCCAGGTCTTTCTGGAGGTGGGCCACCGGGGTGTGACCAGGAAGGGTGTATTTTTGTCTTCAGCTCCCTCTCGCTGCTTCACTCTCAGAGTCCTGGCTGCCATGGGGTGTGTAGCTTCCCTCTGCTATGCACTTCTGCCATGCCATTTCTGCCTGGGAGCCAACAGACTCAGGACTGACTCCTCTGAATTTAAGATCCAAAAAGAATCTCTCCTCCTTTAAGTTGTGGGTGTCACTTTGGGGCCTCAGCTGAGCCCAGGGTAGAGGGGAGGGTGGAGGAGACTCTGAAGGCTTTCTGCTGGGGTTCAGTCTGGGTTTGGGGAGTTGGTGGGGCGGGGAGCCTGGGGCAGCTGTGCACCCCGGGTAGGGCAGGGCCAGCCCACCTGAAGGGACTCTGACTGATTCTCTGAGTGATGAATGAGCTGCCTCAGTGAGAGAGGGAGGGCAGGAGGCAGGTGATCCTGCTCTGTGGGAGAAGGGCTTCATCACTGCACAGGGCCTTCACGGAGAAGTGGATAGGGCAGCGGAAGGCTCAGGGGTGAAGGGCAAAGGGCAGAGGACACATCCGAGACTGAAGATCAGGGACTATCCCAGCCCACACCTTCCGGGCAGTGTATTCCTGTGTTTTCTGGGGTGGGGCGGTTTATCTTGGTGGTAGAAAGCTGACAGCATGCTCAAGGCCCTTGATTTGAATCGCCACACTGCAGCTCCCTCAAAAAGTAACAAACAAAGAAAAAATAAATATTCGCTCCACTTACGATATTTTCACCTCAGAAAATTCACCAGGATAGAGCCCCATTTTAAGTCCAAGAGCAATGGAATTTTAGCCATGTACTCTTAGATCCCCCATTTCTACCCCTTAATGATATTCCAAGTGGTCGCATGGCTTTCCAGCTGTTTTAGTTATTTACAGAGAGCAGTTGAAAACTGTAGCCCCTCTGCTTTAAGACCTCCCGCAAGTCAGGGCTGAGCAGGGAATGGGGAAGGTGTAGAGAGGGGACTTGTACTCCATTGCTTGACTTCCCACTCTGTCCCTACACAGGGAATAGTCTGATTCTGGGATGGCTCTTCTCTGCTTTAGTCTCTTTGGGGTTGGGAGGGAGATATGGTTGGAAACTGTGAAGGGATTTTGTCCTAATTACAAGGTAATGTGTAGCTTGTCACAGATTCATGGATGCCAGTAAAAGACAGAACACTCTGGGTTAGAGAAAAGGACAGCTTATTATGCAAGGATGGTGGTGGTCAGGGCTTCAACATTTTTTATGCCTATTGCCTCAGACATGGTTCTCACAATAACACAGGAAGAGGGAGCTAGGACACCATTACGTGTGGGCTGCATTAAAAGAAGGAACCCTGAGCTTAGGGAAGGAAGGTATCTATGATGGCACAGTCTTGCCTGCTTTTGCCCTGGAGGGAGTCATCGTCTTTACTTAACTGGACAGTATGTCTCTCAGCCTTTGGTTTAGACAGTGGCCATTTTTATCTTTCAAGGCCATTCTTTGTGTAAACAACCTTGAAAAAGTCCAGAACAAAGGGCCAGTCAATATCTCACTTGCAAGAAGTGTTAAAACAGGATAGCCACAAGTCTCCTGCTTTTCACTGGAGAGAAGGCTAAGGTACACTCACCAGTTTGACCCCCTGGTGGTGGGTAGCTCCAGGCTGGCTCTGGCCTGTGTGGTTTCCTTTTCTGCCTGTGGATCCTATTGATGTGACCAGCTTTGTGTGCACAGTATGTGGGATTTCATTTCCCAGGCTGGGTGTCTATTTCACCCTAGACATCTCCTTTTCAGAGAGGACTGCTCAAGCCTCCCTTTACCCTGCCAGGGTTCACATCTCAGATTCCTCTGTGGGTGGGTGTCACTGTGTCGGTCATCCAGTTCTTTTCTCTTCCTCTAACTCCAAGAGCCCCTGACATAAATTCTGGGACAGCAAGGGTCTGACTCTGCCTCCCATGGCCACAGAGACCTGTGTCCTGTGCCCTGCACACATCCTGTGCGGGCCTCTGCCCTGCCCTCCTTGCAGGCTCCAGTAAGTACTCTGCCTTCAGAAATCATCTTTCTTTTATTTTAAAGAGAATAAAAGACAGATACAGAATTTCAAAACAAGATGATAGGAAATGAAGTATGGTTATTATATTACACATTGTTATCTGCAAAGTAGTTGCCTAGATTACCAGATATAGGCATGTAAGATTGATCAAACAATTACACACTAACTGTTCCTTTCAACGAACTGATAGAAATTAGTAATACCATTATCTTAGCTATTCTTGCGAGGAACTAACGCGAGTCCCACGCCCACGTCCAACCCCAAGCTCTGGGCATTTGCACAGCCATTCCAGAAGATTCACAGCACTAGCTTCTCAGTCACCCAGCCTGGAGGTGGCAGGAAGGTGACAGGCCTCCGTGGGGGGCCAAGTCTGTGAGGGGCTGTCTTGGACCTCCCCACTTCTCAGCTGTACTGGGCAGGGACAGTAACGTGGATGCAAGGTCTTGATTACTACAGTGCTGCCCTTGCTCCTTCTCCCCTCCCTCTGGTAGCATCCCTTTACAGGCTACCTGGGGTGAGCTGTGGTGGCTGTTGGCCAGGGAAAGAGCAACCCATGGAAGTGACTCATGGCTTGTTGGGTGGCCTGGCCTCTGTGTTCAGCCAGGATGGGGGGCAGCAATGACTCAAAGCCTGGGGGAATGAGAGACCACCCAGGGGCAAGAATGCAATGAACTGATTTAATAAAACTGCGTGGAGGGGAATGTTCCCTACTGAACACCCCCAGTTTATGGGAGGGGTTGTGGAGAGAACTAGGTCACATTCTTATCCCTGAACACCAGGAAGCCACCTTTCATGAAAATTACCTGCCTTGAAAATTGGGTCAAGCGGGTACAGTTGGGAACTAGGGGCTCCCAAGCTCATCTGCCTTTCCCTGCCTCCCCCACCCAGCGCCATGAGAGGGTGCAAGGCTGAGCTATCCTTAGCTTCCTCTGAGCTGGTGGTGTGCTAAGCAGAGTGGAAGGTGGGGGCCGCAGAGCGCCCTACAGCTTCAGGGACGTGGCTTGTCCTCTCCCACAGCCTGGGAAGATGGTGGATATGACATCCCCTTCAAGCAAAGCCCCAGGATCCTTCTGAAGGGCTGACCGATGGCACCACTCCTGCATACAACTATTCCCCACTGCCCCTGAAGAAAGCTCCAACTCCTGACCTGGCTGGGGAGGGGATCTGTGACTTGAGGGGCTGTATGACTTAGGCTCATAGTGCGTACATGCCACCCAGCCTGCTCTCCATTACCTCCCACCCACACTGCTTTGACTTCCCAAACCTGCTAGGCTTTCCTTGTGTGCACTTTGAAGGGCCTTTCCTTCCCTGGCTTGCCATCACATAGTTCTACTCTGTAACTCTCCGGGGATCCTATTCTCCAAATGTTCCACTCCTTCAAATGTGAGCTTCACAGATCAGAAGGATTTCCCAGATCTTCAAATCTGAGCTTCACAGGTCAGAAGGATTTCTTTAAATGTGTTTCTCTCCTGGTGGGCTGGAGCTCCTCAAACCTTCACATCAGAGCCTGGCACATAGTAGGCACTCAGAGCATGAGACTTGAGTGCCAGCATTTGGGGTGTTGGGAAGCCACGAGAAGCCTTTGGAAAAGGTAGGCTTTCTCCCAAACATCAGGATGCTTTCTCTGCAGGAGTAGTTTCTGGTCTCAGCAGAATCCTTGGCTGACCTTTCTGTGTAGGGATGGGGTGTCTGGGATCTGGCCCAGTTAAGGGGTGGTTTGAGGGACTTCAGGACTGACCAAGAAAAATACCTGACCACAAGGTGGCAGTAGCACACAAAACTTCACTTGGGCATCACCAGCAGGTTTGCCAAGGAAGAGGTCTGACACTGCATGAGACTGTATGTGGGCTGTGCTGGGGCCCACCTCCACCTGGGGAGCAGGGTAGGAGCTCCTGGGAGGGAGGGAGCGCTCAGATGGGCTCGTGTGTCTAGCTGATGTTTCTCAGCACTGGGAGATCAGAAAGCTCCAAAAGGCAGCAGCGGCTTGGGGTCTTAACAGCTCTTACCTAAGGCTGATAGATTTTGCATGCAGTTTTGCTGTATATGCAAGACAGCAGAGCCTGAACGCCTAACACTCTGCTTACAGGGCTATGTCTAAAACAACTGGATGTATAAAACTTTCAGTTTGGCTCCGACACGGTTTTGAACTACTGAGTTCAGCTTGCTGCGAAGTAAACAATCTAGGGGCCAAGAAGCAGAGACTGCATTTGGCTCAAGTATCCTGAAACTGGGGCGGGGAGCAGGCATCAGCTGAATTTGTGTCTTTCCTGTTTATGCCACAGGCTTCTCTGGTGGCTTAACTGATATATGGCGGGAATTCCTGCACTTATTTGAAAACTTGTAGGGTCTCAGGCCACTTCTCCATGAACTTATTGAGTTCCACTATGTACCTGTCATGAGCTTCCATTTCCTTATCTAGAAAATATACGTCATAGGACGAAGATGAGAGGGAAATAGAAGGTGAGTGCAGCACACCGTGCAGTTCTGGCACCCGATCCGGGCTCCTTAGCCCCAGAGTGGCACAGTGTCTGCCCTCCAGATGGGCAGAGTCTGGTGAGAGTAACAAGTTATAAATACAGCGGCTGACCCCAACTTCTCGGGCTCCATAGTGTGTGGGCACAGGGAGTGAGCGAGCAATACTTGACCACAGGAGCTGCTCTGCCCCGACTGTGCAGGGCACAGGATTTCACAATTTAGAACTTAGAGCATTCATGCTCAGACACAGGGCATCGCAGGGCGTGGGCTCTCTGCATTTCTCCCAGGGTGAATTCTGGTCTTGAGGCCCTATGTGCCACCTCTGTGCTGATGGTTCTTAAATCCCTATCTCTAGGCCTGTGCCCTGGCCTCCACCCAGAGCTCTAGACTTTATTTTCAGCTATAGTCAGGTTCATAATTCTTTTTCTACAACACTGGGCGCAGATGTATTTTGGAGTTTAGACATTTCTGTTGTTACGGCTGTATTTCCATTGTCTTAGATGTATTGCTGTGATATGTCCATGATTCAGAGCTGAAGCATACTGTGTCCTCCTCTGACATTATTTCCTTTTTGAATTTTGTTTGTAATTGATCTACAATAATTGTACATATTTATGGGGTATGGTGTCATGATTCCATACATGTACCCACTGTGTGATGATCAAAAGTGGCCAAAACTTCATACATTTGTCACCTCTGTGGTGAGAAAATTAAAGTTCACTCTTCTAGTGGATCTGAATTCAATACAATATTGTTAGTCCCTTCCAAATCCAAACACAAATTCCCCCAGTTATAGCAACACAAAAGAGACCAAGGTGGGGAGTATTATGAGACCTTATGTATTAATGACTAAGAGTGCAGGGAGAGGTAAGTGTGCCCTGGCCTAGACAGAGCTGGGCTCGAGTTGGCTTCTGGCCATGTGACTTATGCAAGCCAGTCTGCTGCTATGAGCTTCACAGGACAATGATGAGCGGAAAATAGAAGGTGAGTGAAGCACACCGTGCAGTACTGGCACCTGATCTATGCAGGTAACAAGCAATGCTCTTATCACGAGGATGAGGCTGCTCCCTGCTGGGCACACGACTACCCTTCCCTCACCAATGGAAGCATGTGGCGAGTGGGAGCAGCTCATCCACGGGCACTGGCAAGCCACTCTCCCTCTTTCCTGCTGCCGGTTTTCCAGGTCCTAGTGTGGTGAGTAGTGAGCAGGAGGTGGAGCGGCAAGAAGCTGAGGGAGGCTGAAGGTGGCTGCTGTGAAGAAGCCACCGTTTCCAGGGTTGGACTCCACCTCGTGCTCGGGGACTCCTGCAGTCCCCGTCATAAAACATAAACATTACAGGCTGTGTTCATAGTTAGCCAGCTTCAGAGAAGCGAGTAGAAGGAGGCACCGTAGCATGTACTTGAAAGAAATCCTGGTGAGTGTCCAGCAAGCAGGGCTGTGGTGTTTGTGTGAGGAGTGGACAACTGAAGTCTTTGCTTTGGGTGTGCGTGAGTGGACCCCAGTCTGAGGGGGAGGTTTGTGCTCCTGCTGGACAAATTCAGAAGCTGGGCCTGGTGATCCCGTGGGTCCTTCTCCAGTGTCTCAGCTGTAGGCAGTGTCCTGCTCAAGCCTGCAGGTGTGCAGAAGGAACTTGGTCTGAAGGATAGATGCCCTGAGAAAGAGCTCTCTCTAGGTAGATGATTCCACACCTTCCTGCCCAAAAAGAAGCCTTTGGTTTATTGTCCCAGAAGAGAAGGAAGCTGCCCCAGCCTCATTCAGCTGGACTGCCAGCGCCATACTCAGGAAGCCCATGCAGCAGCTGCCCGGGAAGCCAGGCATGAGCTCTGCTGCCTCAGCAAAGCACAAATCAGTAAACAAAACACAGTCTTCCCGAGAGGCTGGCTGTCACTGGGTGGATAAATGAGCTGTCATGCTCCATCCGTCCTGGGTACAGCTGTATGCATTTGCAACCTTCTGGAACCTTCTCTCTCTCTGCCTCCCCATCCTTCTTATCTCCCAAGGCCACGCCAGGCCCGCTTCCCTATATCTTAGCTGTGGAGTCCTTGAAATCAAGCTGTAACACCACAACTCTATCTGTGCTGAGTGGGATGATTAACTTCCCAGCTTCTTGGTTCTTTTTTGTCCTCACAGACTCCCTTCCTCTGTCAGACATTTTGGTTTTTGTGTTGGGGAACCAGGGGTGTAGGTAGAAGATGATTAAAGTATGGGCTCACAGAGAAGATAAGCTTATTTACTACAAAAACAAAGTGCTGGAAGAGGGAAGAAGGAGGAGATGCTAGGGTTGAGGCATAACATGCTTGAAGGTTTGGTCTGGGGGCTGGGCAGAGTGAGAATACACAACAAGTGTCTCTGCTGGCACTGGGAGTCTGTTCCTCAAGAGATATGATTAAAAGAAGTCCTTCTTCAGTTGCTGTGAGTTCCAGCTCTAATTTCTTGCAGGAGATCCCTTGCGTCACTGAGTTCCTAAGATTCCTCACCCTAGAAACTAGAAGATTCTTACAGAGTCAGGAGCTGGACTTCTCTTGTGACAACACTGATGCCAGCTGGAAGGCAAGAATCATAGTCCATCACTCTAGGAGGGACCAGGAAATTTGAGGGCCTTTCATAGTGAAGCTGCACAGAGCCTAGAAGCGTGTAGGGCAACTCTACCCCAAAGTGTTAATTAATTGTGGCGATCGCCTGTGGGCCCAGAGGGTGGGCAGTGCTCACAGGTGAGCCCTGGGAAGGCCTGGGGTTGTGCTGCCTCTTATTTGGCCTTCATGGCAACCCTATGCACAATTACAGATGAAATAGATTGTGAAGAAGACTGAAAACTTGGGGTTTGGAGCCTGATTGGGCTGGTCATGTATAAGCTTCAGAATTACTCATTTCTACAGATGAGGAAACTGAAGTCTCAGGAGCCACATGATAAACTACTGGCAGATTTGGGGCTCAGAGACAGGTGTTCCCTCTGCAACCAGATGCCTGAACAGATGCTTGAACAGATGGTGATTAAATGACTGAGAAAGTCCAGAGCATGGATTGTGGCCTCTGGACCAGCAGCATGGTCATCCCCTGGGAATGCAGTACAAATGCAGTCTTAAGATAAAATTTACAGCATGGGAGAAAGTATCTGCAAAGTATACATCTGACAAGATACTATTTTATAAGGAACTCAAACTACTCAACAGCAACCCTCCCAAATAACTTGATTACAAAATGAGCTAAAGACCTGAATAGACATTTCTCAAAAGAAGACATACTGTACAAATGGCCAACAGATATATGGAAAAATACTCAAGATCAAGGCAAATAAAAATCACCTTAGCCCAGCTAGAGTGGCTATTATAAAAAAGGCAAAAATAATAAATGCTGTAAAAGACATGGAGAAAGGAAAACTCTTAACATTGTTAGTGAAAAAGTAAATTAGAACAACTATTATGGAAAATAGTGTGAAAGTTTCTCAGAAATTAAAAATAAAACTACTATGTAATTCAGCAGTTCCACTACTGGGTGTATGTTCCAAGGAAATGAAATCAGTATGTCAGGGAGACATCTGCACTCCTGTGTTTATCATAGCGCTGTTCGCAATAGCCAAGATACAGAATCAACCTAAATGTCCATCAACAGATGAATACAGAAAGAAAATGTGGTCAGATACACAAAGGGAAGCTCTTCAGTCATAACAAACAGTGAAATCCTGTTATTTGTCACAACAGGGATGAGCCTGAAGGGCATAATGTTATGTGAAATAAGCTAGGCAGAGAGACAAATACTGCCTTATCTTACTCATATCCAAGAAAAGTTAATTTCATAGAAGTAGGGAGTAGAATGGTGGTTACCAGGGGTGGGGGATAGTATGGGAGGAGGGTGGAGAGGGGCTAGTAGGTACAGAGCTGAGAGATAGAAGGAATAAATTCTTGTGCCCCATTGCACAGCACTGTGACTAGGGTTACTGATGCATTATACGCTGAAAAATAGCAAGAAGTGAAGATTTTGAATGACCTTCAAAGAAATGTTAAATGTTTAAGGAGGTAGAAATTCTGATTACCATTGTTTGATCATTATGTAATGCATACATGTATTGAAAAATTACTTTGTACCCAACGCATATGTACAATTGTTATGTATTAATCACCATTAAAAAACACACATACAATTAATTTGAATTAATATGAGTTGTAAAAAGAAGAAAACAATGCAGAGTTTTGGAACCTAGCTAATACCTACTTCATCAGAAACTCTGGGTAATGAAGCCTAGAAAACAGTATTTTAGAAGTCCAGGGACTCTGATGCAGACACAGGCCCATCCCAGCTGATGACCGCCACCAGTCACCAGATGTGAATCTGCCCACATGTCGTCCATGTTGTCCAGGGCTTCCACATGAAACAGCATAGGCAAAAGTGTCTCTCCCTCCTCTCACTTTCAAAAGGGGGTAAAAGCTCCAAACAGTCCCTTCCTATCTCCTGCCTTAGCAAGAAAACTTTTGATCAGAACTACCCTGGTTGTGCGGACACCTTCATCTGCCTGTCTTGTTAAATTCCCTTCCAGCCCTTAGGATGATGCTATCACTCCACTTTGAGAAGATGCAGCAATGTTGGAAGGTCACCAGGAGCCACCACTAATGATTGCACAGAGGAAGCATCCTGTCTACACTTTAATTCGCATCTGGGGAGACCAAAGCCCAGCTCCGACAAGGGCCATTTTCCACAACTGATGAATTTAACTTTGATGCTGTAGCAAGAGTATTTACAGCAAGACCAAGGCAAGCTCCGCAAGGAACAGGTGCATATGACTCCAGATGTTCTATGAACTTTAAAAAAGTAACTTCTTTAAGTGGGATATTTTTGTTTTTTATTTTTATTAGTACATATTTGCATGTGCTAATAATCATAATTATTACAATTATTTTGGGGGGTTGGTACATGGACATAATACATCTTGATTCCTTTTTCTCTTTTTTCCACCCCTTACTCTTCTCTCCCTCTATGCCCCTTCCAATTCTGGGTATCACTCCCAGTAAATTCTCTGAGATTGTCCTTGATTGAATGCCACTAATGCTTGTAGCTCTAGGCCCTGTCCCAGCTCTGTGAGTTGATGGACTGGCTGAATGGCATGTGATGCCCTTGTGGGAAGAAGTGTGAATTGTGAGTGATTCACATGCTGGGAATACTATAGAATAGTGGAATAGTGGAGGGCATAGTGGAATACTGTGGAATACTATAGTATGGAATACTATGTGGAATACTATGAGGGCATCAGGAACACCCCCACAACAGCTCCTGACCTTGGAATAAAGGTCTTGGTTAACCAGTTGGTTGCTTTTTTTCACTCTTCAGGAGATTCTTCTGTGTCCATATCTGAAGAAAAAATGCATTAGTTTCCTGTGTCTGATGTGACAATTTTTCACCAACTGAATTGACTTGAAATACCAAAAAGTGGAATATTAACATCCATTCCGGAGGGTTGGATAGATTCTCATCTAAGGAGGTCTGCATAAAAAAAGTGCTTAAGCAAACCAGGGGAGCTCTGATCAGAAGCATAATTACTGCTCAGGGAGGACACGGGATGCAGCTTGGGGGTCTTGTTCCTTCAGAACCGGGAGTGGAGGCAGGGAGAGGACTAGCAAGAAGCCATCTTTGCCTTGGTTAGTCCACCTGCAAATGCTGGAGACTACAGCTGGCCTGTGAGCAGGTTTCGTTTAATGAGGAAGCAGATCCAGGTGGGGGCTGCATATTGAGGATAGGCTCTTAGTGTGTCATCTTGAATATTATGCTCCAGATAATCTGACTGCTTGCTTAGCATAAATACAATGAAGTATTGCACTTTTTATTGAGATGAAATTTATATCCTGTGAACTGCATAGATCATAATTCTATAAGCCACCAAGTGTGACAAATGCGTACGCTTCAGTCAAGGTAAAGAATAATTTAATCATTCTGGTTCTCACGCTCCCTCCTAAAACAACCCCACCTGTCAGAGACAACCATGCTTCTGATTTCTATTGCCACGAATTAGTTTTGCTTGTTCTTGAACTTCATAAAATGGAAGCTTATGGTATGTACTCTTTTGTGTCTAGAAAAATAGCAAGAAATAAGAATAGCAATAAAATATCTTTTATTAAATAAAATGTTGACATTCACCTGTGTTGGTGCAGATATAACTATACTGTAGCTTAAGTCTCCTTTCTAGTCAGCAGACATGACAATTATTTCCAGCTTTTGAGTATTGCTATTAAAACTTCTATGAACAATAGTATAGGTCTTGGGAGGGTGAAATTACAGGGTCGCAGAGTATACGTATTTGTACTGAACCTTCCAGACAGATGTATAATGTGTGTGTACAGTTGCATATTCCCACCAAAAACATGTGAGATTTTCAGGTGTCCACATCTATACTCAGTTGTTGTGTCGTCAGCCTCCATTACAGATGCGATGACTGTGTCCCCCCTCCCTCATCTCTATCCCTAATGTGAGGGATGCTGGTATGTGAAGGAATTAGGGTGCAGGGGTAACCGGGTCAGAGGAGTGGAGCTCGCATGACTAGAACTAGCGCCCTTGTAAGAAGAGACATGAAACGGATAATCTTGTTTGTTTTTCTTTTTTTTCCAATGTAGAGATCTATCCAGGGGGCAGCCTTCTTCATGTCAGGAAGCAGGTCCTCACTAGGCAACCCAGCTGCCAACACTTTGATTTTTTTTTTTTTTTTTTTTTTTTGCGGTACTGGGGATCGAACTCAGGACCCTGTGCTTGCTAAGCAAGCGCTTATTCCACTGAGCTATATCCCCAGCCCCAACACTTTGATTTTGGACTATCGGCCTTGGCAACTATGAGAACTGAGTATCTGTTGTTTAATCCTTGTATTATGTGGTATCTTGTTATAGCAAACTGGAACTAAGTCAGATTCTTTAAGTTTAGCTGTTTCAATGGGTATAAAGTGGTATCTCTTTTTTAATTTTAAAGAAAATAGTACAAAAGAAGAACAATAGCAAAATACAAACGACATAAAGCAAGAACATTAAAAATGATACAGGGTTTCTCACCAAATGATAGTGGTATTTCATTATGGCTTTAATTTTCCTGTCCTTGAATACTAATGATCTTAAGAACTTTTCTTTTTCTTTTTTTATATTATGGAAAAAAGTAAAACAGAATTTTATAACAAAATAATAGGAGAATAATAACAGTTAATACATTGCATATTGTCACCTTCAAAGTAGTAAAAGATGTGGGTATAAAAAGTTCTCCAATCTATATTAGCATGAACCTTCATTTTAAATGAACTAAGAGACATTAATGGCATAGCTAACTTGCATTTTTCTCCTTTTCTCTTCCTTCTTTGCCCTTTCCCTTATCCTAGTTCCTTCTCTCTTTTAAACATTTTTCCTCATTTCACAATAACTACTGTACATTTTAGACCTCATTTAGTCTTTTAATTTCTCATACCAGGGAGACAATACAATGTTTACATGTGTGAGTCTGATTTATTTCACTTATGAGTATGGTCTCAAGTTGTGTCCATTTACCTATAACAGTCTCACGTTTATCCTTTTTTATGGCTGGGTAGTATACCATTACATAAAAAACCACATCTTTTTATTTTAAAGATTAAATAAACAAAACAACAATGAAGAAAAAAGTCAAAACAACACAAAAACAGCAAATATGATACATGACCTTAAAACAAAATGATAGGAATTAAAAATGGTTGCTACATTACATACTGTTATCTTCAACAAAGTTGCTCAGTCCACTAGATGTAAGAATGTAAGATTGATCGAACAATCAAAGAAGTAACAAGTAATAAAAAATATTGGAAGTGATGCACAGCCTCACCATACAAGATGGTAGGAGTTCAACAATGGTTCTTACAATGCTTATTGTTTTCAGATCAATCATTCTGATTACCAGATTCAAGTGTGCAAAATTGATCAAGGAAAAAGAAAATTTTAAGCATCAACTGTTCCTCTCAATAAACTACAGACATCAGCAACAAACCGATCCCAGCTATCCTTGTATATACATACAAAATTTTGTTTTTCATTTTAAAGACAAAAGGAAAAAACCCAAAAATAACAAAACCAAATACATAAACAAAACAGCACAGAGAACAATAAAAATGATACAGAATTTCAAAACATGATGATAGGATATTAACAATGGTTGTTATATTACATAATGTCTTCTTCAAAATGGTTGCACATATAACCAGATATAGGCATGCAATATTGATCAAACAATTAAACATTAAGAGTTCCTTTTAATACACCAACAGATATTAGTAGTACAATTATCCTAGCTATCCTGTGTATAAATACATTTTTTCCTCTTCCTTCTTTCTTTTTCCTCTCCCCTCCTTCATTCCAGTTACTCCTTCCTATTTGAGCAGTTTCTTTTCCATTTCACGATAGCTATTGTACCTTTCAGATTTTATTTACTCTTTCAGGTTCTTATGGCAGGGAGGAAATATGATGTTCACACATGTCACTCTGATGTATTTCACTTAGGAGTATGGTCTTTGGTTGCATCCATTTACCTATAAAAGCCTCTAGTTTCTCTATCTTTATAGCTGAGTAATACCACATTGCATAAAATAACACATCTTTTTTATCCATTCCTCAGTTGATGGGTATCTGGGTTGTTTCCAAGGTTTAACTATTACAAATTACGCTGCTATAAACATGGGTGCACAGATATTGCTGTGGTGTGATGTTTTCAGATCTTCTGGAAAAATACTCAGCAGGGTAATAGCTAGGTTGAATGGGACCTCTGATCCTAGTTTACTGAGGAATTTCCAGAGTGATTTCCATAGTGGTTTCACCAGCCTATACTCCCACCAACAGCAGAGAAGAGTTCCTTTTTCTCCACAGACCCTCCAGCATCTGTTATGGATTGATTTCTGGATGATTGCCATTGTTTTTTGAGGTGAGATGGAATCTCAGTGTTGTTTTAATTTGCATTTCTTGAATGACTAATGATGTTGAACACTTTTTCATGTATTTGTTTGCCATTTGTATTTCTTCATGTGAGAAGGATATATTCATCTCAAATGCCCATTTTTGTATTGGGTTTTTGAATTTTGGAGGCCTGACTTTTAAAAATTCTTTATATGTTCTAGACAGGAGTCCTTTGTCTGAGGGACAGTTGCCTAAATTTTTTTTCCCAATTTGTGAGATTTCTTTTCACCCTGTTGGGGGTTTTTTGATGTGCAAAAACTTTTCAATAAAATGAGATCCCAGTTGTTGATTCTTTGAAGTATTTCCTGTGCAGTTTGGTTTTTGTTTATGCACTCTCTGCCTACTCCTATTTCTTCAAGACTTCCACCTACTTTCTCTTCCAATAGATCTAGTGTTTCTGTTTTAATATTTAGAACTTTAAGCCATATTGACTTTATTTTGGTACATGCCAGTAGGCTTGGGTTTATTTTTAGTCTTCAGGATGTGGAAATCCAGTTTGCCCAGTACCATTTATTAAAGAGGGCATCTTTCTTCCAGTGAACATGTTTAGACCCTTTGTCAAAGATAAAGTGGCTGCGGCTGAGTGTCTTTGTGGTTGTGTCTGGTTTGTTCCATTGATCTTCAGGTCTTTTTTTGCTGATACCATGCTGATTTTATCACAGTAGCTTTGTAGTATAAATTCAAATTGGGGATTGTGATACCTCCTGCCTTGCCTTTGTTTACCAGGATTGCTTTTGCTATTCTGGATCTCTTCTGGTTCCACATGAATTTTAGGAATAATTTCTCTAGGTGTGTGAGGTATACCAATGGTATTTTCACCAGAATTGCATTGAATCTATGTAACAATTTTGAGAGTATGGTTTTTTTCACCATGTTGGTTCTTCTCATCCATGGGCAAGGAGTATCTTTCCATTTTTGAAAGCCTCTTCCATCTCTTTTTTCAAAGTACTGTGATTTTCACTGTATAGATCTTTTACTTCTTTTGTTAGATTAATTTCTAAGTATTTCAGTTTTTTGGATGCTATTGTGAAAGGTATGATTTCCTTTATTTCTCTCTCAGTTTGTTTGTTGTTTGTCTATAGGAATGCTATTGATTTTTGAGAGTTAACTTTGTATACAGCTATACTACTGAATTTGTTGATTAATTCTAGGAGTCATTTGGTGGAGTTTTGGGGAGTCTTCTATGTAGAGTATCATGTCATGTGCAGATAAAGATAATTTCACTTCTTCCACTCCTATCTTTATTCCTTTTATTTCTCACTCTTGTCTAATTGCTCTGGCTAGTGTTTCCAGAACTATGCTGAATAGAAGTGGTGACAGTGAGCATCCTTGTCTTGTTCCTGATTTTAAAGTGAAAGCTTTCAGTTTTTGTTCATTTTAATATGATGTTGGCTCTTGGTTTGTCATAGATGGCTTTTATCAGATTGAGGTAAAGTCTATCTATGCCTATTTTTTGTAGGGTTTTAAAATCATGAATAAATGTTAGACTTCATCAAATACTTTTTCTGTATTTTTTGAGATGATCATGTGATTCTTATCTTTAGCTGTGTTGATATGGTATATTACATTGTTTGATTTGCATATATTGAACCATCCCTGTATTCCTAGGATGAATCCCCCTTGGTCATGGTGTATTATCTTCTCGATGATTTGTTGCATTCTATTTGCTAGTATTTTATTGAGAATTTTTGCATCTATGTACATTAGGGAGATTGATCTATTATTCTCTTTTTTTGGTTAGTTTTCTTTTCTGGTTTTTGTATCAGGGTAATACTTACCTCCAGCAATGAGTTTGGGAGAATCACTTCCCTTTCTATTTAGAGTTTGAGAAGAATTGGTATTAAATCTTCTCTAAATTTCTTACACAGTTCAGCTGTGAATTCATCAGGTCCTGGGCTTCTTTTGGGTAAATATTTTATTATATTTTCAATTTCTTTGGCTTATATTGAGTTATTCAGATTTTTATATCTTCTTCATTCAGCTTTGGTAATTCATATGTATCTAGGAATCTGTCCATTTCTTCTGTGTTTTCCATCCTATGTGAGTAAAGATTTTCAAAGTAGATATTGATGATCTTCTGAATTTCTACAGGATCTGTGCTGATTTCATCTCTTTCATTCCTTATTGCATGGATTTGAGTTTTTTCTTTCCTTTTTTTGTTAAGGTTGTCTAGGAGTTTATCAATTTTATTTATTTTTTCAAAGAACCAACTCTTTGACTCATTAATTCTTTGTATTGTTTTCTTAGTTTCAATTGCATTAATTTCTGCTCTGATGTTTATAATTTCCTCCCTTCTTTGGGTTTTGGGAATAATTTGCTCTTCTTTTTCTAGAAGTTTGAGGTGTAATATAGGTTGTTTATTTGTGTTCATTCTGTTTTCTTGATGTGCAAATCCACTGCTGTAAATTTCCCTCTGAGGACTGTTTTCATTGCACCCCACAGGTTCCAGTAGTTTGTATCTGCATTTTTGTTTGATTGTAAATAATGTTTAACTTCTACTTTAATGTCTTCTGTGATCCACTGGTTGTTTAGGAGGATGTTGTTTAATTTACATGTATTTATGGAGCTTTTGTGATTTCTTTTACATTAATTTCCAGTTTCATTGCACTATGGCCCAATAATATGCATGGGATAATTTCAATTCCTTTGCATTTTCTTAAGCATGTTCTATGTGCTATCATGTGACCTACTTTATTTTATGTGACCTCAGCTGTCCCATTCACAGCTGAGAAAAATGTGTAGTCTAATGTTGTTGGGTAGAATACTCTGTAAAGTTCTACTAAGTCCATTTGTTCACAAGTTTGGTTCATTTCTGTTATTTCTTTGCTGAGATTTTTTCTAGTTGATCTATCTCTTTTTGACAATGGGCCATTAAAATCCCCTGTTACAATTGTGTTATTACTTATTTGATATTTCATGTCTTAAAATTTGCCTTATATAACTTGGTGCTCCTACATTTAGTGGGTATATATTTATGATTGTTATCTCTTCTACTTGAAGTTTTCACTTAACAAGAATATAGTGACCTGTATCTCTTTTGATTATTATTGGTTTGAAGTTTACCTTGTCTGCAGACAGAATAGGTACTCCTGCTTTTTTCTAGGTTCTTGTCACATGGAGTATTGTTTCTCATCATTTGACTTTCAGTCTATGGATTTCCTTTTGAGTTAAATGCATTTCTTGTATACAGCATATTGTTGAAGTTTGTGTCTTGATCCACTCTGCCAGTTTGTTTCTTTTGATTGGTGAATTGAGGCCACTTCCATTAATGGTTATTACTTATATGTATTGACTTATCCTTGTCATGTTATTTTCCCATTACTGGTTCTATACTTCCCCTTCTGTTTAATTGCTTACTTTGTTTGATCTTTTCTACTGTTGCTCTTGAGATTGTGGTCATTTTTATCTCTTTGTAGAATATCTTTCAGTAGTCTTCGTAGGATTGGTTTGGTGGTCATGAATTTCTTCAGTTGGTCTTTGTTATGGAAGTATCTTATTTGTCCTTCCATTTTGAAAGATAGCTCTGCAGCGTACAGCAGTCTGGGTTGGAAGTTGTTTTCTTTCAGGACCTGAAATACTTCACTCCAAGCTCTTCTTGACTTGATGATTTGTGTTGAGAAGTCTGCTATGATTTTGATGGGCTTTCCTTCATAGATGATCTGTTTCTTTTCTGCAACAGCTTTTAATATCCTATTGCTCAATTTCTGGGATCTTGATTATTATGGATCTGGGTGTGGATTTATTTTGGTTATGGATAATTGGGGTTCTACATGCCTCACTTATGTGCATGTAAGTTTCTTGTCCTATGCTTGGGAAATTTTCTGCTTTTCTGCAAATTGTCTTTTTATGTCATTCATGTTGCCTACTGCTCTTCCGTTCATACCTATCTGCCTTATATTGTTTTTCTTTGCCTCATTTTGAAGGTGTTGAATTGTTATTTGCTGTTCCTTTGTTATTTTTAAGAGATCTTTTCTTTCATGATCACTAGCTTCAATGCTGTCTTCAAGGTCTGAAAGTCTATCATCCATTTCATTCAAGCAGTTCTTCCAGCTTTCAATAGAATTTTTAATTTCCTGAATGTCTCTTTGAATCTGTTTCATGTATTCTAATTCTTTCCTATACTGTTCATTCAAGGTTTCTATCATTTTTCTGTGCTCCTTTTTTAAAATCTATGTTTTCTATTTATACACCAAGCAATTCTTTCATTATGGTTGTCATTTTTTTTTTTACCTGAGCAGTTATTTACGATCTGATTTCCTCTATAGCCTGATGTAGTTTACTTCAGTTGCTATCATTTCAGAGATTTCAGGTGTATGACTTTCGTGTTCTTCCATGTTGATGTTTCTTGGACTTGTTCTGCATGGAGTGTTTGGCTGAGACTGCATCTTGCTTCTTTTTGTCATTTTCAAATCTTTCTAGGTTTCTGGGGATTCAGATTTATTCTTGAGATAGTGGCGGGGGGTGGAGACAGGAATCCCAGGCTCCTAGACAGCTCACTGAGGCTTTCTTTTCCATGGCCCCTTCCTGCAGTGGTGGCAGGGGGTGTGGCCCCATTTCTTTTTTATCCATTCTTTGGTTGATGGGCATTTGGGTTGTTCTCAAGATTAAGCTATTACAAATTGTGCTGCTATAAACGTAGGTACACATGTTTTTAATTCTTCTGGGAAGATATCCAGAAGGGGAATAGCTGAGTCAAATAGAACCTCTAATCTTAGTTTTTTGAGGAATCTCAGTGCTGATTTCCACAGTAGTTGTACCAGTCTACACTCCCAACAATGGAGAAGGGTTCCTTTTCCCCCACAGTTCCTCCAGAATTTGTTATTTGTTGATTTTTTGATGACAGCCATTCCTTCTGGGGTGATATGGCATCTCAGTGTTGTTTTAATTTGCATTTCTTGAATGACCAATGATGTCGAACATTTTTTCATATATTTATTTGCCACTTGAATTTTTTTATGTAAGAAGTGTACATTTATTTCAGATGCCCATTTTTAAATTGAGTCTTTGAATTTGAGGGGGGGCTGAGTTCTTTCAGTTCTTTATATGTTCTAGATAGAAGTCCTTTGAGGGACAACTAGCTAACATTTTTTCCCACTCCATGTGTTGTCTTTTCATTCTGTTGGTGATTTCTTTTGATGTTCAAAAACTTTTTAATAAGATGAGATCCCAGTTGTTGATTCTGTGAACTATTTCCCATGCAGTTTGTGTATTATTTATGAACTCTCTGCCTCTGCCTACGTCTTGAAGATTTCTACTTACTTTTTCTTCCAGTAGCTTTAGTGTTTTATTGTAATAGTTAGATCTTTCATCCATTTTAACTTTAGTGCATGGTGATAAGCTTGAGTTTAGTTTTACTCCTCAGCATGTAGGGAGCAAGTTTTTCCCACACCATTTATTAAAGTGGCTTTCTTTCTTCCAGTGAAAATGTTTAGTCCCTTTGTGAAAGGTAAGGTGGTTGAGTATGTTTGTAGTTCTGTCTGCATCTTCTAATCTGTTTCATTGGTCACCAGGTGTATTTTTTTAAAAGAGAAAAACATAATAAAAATTTACAAATGATATGGAATTTCACTGAACAGATAATGGGAATTTAACAATGGTTGTTATATTGCATATTGTTGTCTTCAAATTAGTTGTTCAGATTACCAGATATAAGCATGCAAAACTGGTCAAAAATTAAAAAGAAAAAAAATGAATTTAAGCATTAACTGGTCCTTTCAATAAAGCAGTAGAAATCAGTAGTACAATTATCCCAGCTATCATGAAAGAATGGCTATCATGAAGAAGTGAACTAATAACAAATGCTGGAGGGCCTGTGGGGGAAAAGGAACTCTTATTCACTGCTCTTATTCACTGCTGGTGAGAGAGTAGACTGGTACAACCACTGTGGAAGTCAGTCTGGGGATTCCTCAATAAACTAGGATTAGAGGTCCCATTCAACCCAGCTATTCCCCTTCTGGGTATTTTTCTAGGAGAACTGAAAACACCATACCACAGCAATATATGTGTGCCCATGTTTATAGCAGCGCAGTTTGTAATAGCTAAATCTTGGAAACAACCTAAATGCCCATCAGCTGAGGAATGGATGAAAAAATGTATCATTTTTATACAATGGAGTATTCCTCAGCTATAAAGAAAGATAAACTTCAGGTGTTTATAGGTCAGTGGATTCAACTAGAGACCATACTCATAAGTGAAATAAATCAGGTCTTTTTTTTGCCAGTACCATGCTGATTTTAAGTCAGGGATTGTAATGCCGACTTCCTTGCCTTTGTTGCCCAAGATTCCTCCTGGAAGGCCAGTTGCTGGGTCCATGATGTATCTGGATTTCTCCTATGGAGCCAGTTGCCAGATCTATCATCTGAGCATTTTTCATGTGTTTATTGGCCATTTATGTTTGTTTTATAAACTATTTTTTCACATCTTTGGCTACATTTCATTGAATTGTTTATCCTTTTATTATTGATTTAATGAGATTTAGAACTATGCACTCTGGATATAAGCCTTGTATGTATGTATGTATGCATGTATGTATGTATCTGTCATCTATTATCTATGTACAATAATATTTTTGGCAGTTTATGGATGCCTTTTTCATTTTATTAACAGTGCCCTTGGATAAACGTAATTTTAACATTTTGATGAAGTCTCAATTTATCATTCTCCTTTTTATCATTTTCCTCTTTTCTAATATAAAACATTTGAAATTATAAATTTTTCTTTAAGAACCCCTTTTCTGCATCTTGCAAATTGTTATGGTTGATACGTTGTGTCAACTTGGGGAGTCTAAAGGTTTAGCTGAGTGATTCAGCAGGAAGCCAGGGTGCTTACTCTGTATACAACCTGAGCCTGTGGAAGTGGAGGGCATGGAGATTATGTGAGAGGTATATGCCTCTTGGGTGGGGGGGGGTAGGCTGTTTACAATGTAGGGGAGAAAAGGAGGCTCCTTGCCACCATTCCTCCCTTTTGCTGGTTGTCTTTGCTGTGCTCTGCTGCCATGAACAGTTTGCCCTCTGCCATGTGCTACTCTGCCTCTGGGCCAGCCAAGTATGGACTGAAACCTCCATGAACTGTAAGCTAAATAAACCTTTTCTTCCTTAATTTTGGGCGTTTGGTATTTTGTCTCAGCAAGGAGAGAAAAGTAACTAAGACACAAATGTTCACTCATTATGTCAGTTTTTTTTGCATTGAGTATATTATCTTAGGTATTTAAAAAACTGTCCATTCTATTATCTTGGGGTCTGTTTCTGTTGATGTAGATATTTTTATTATGGCTCAATTTTTATTACTTCCTTACATGTTTAGTAATTTCAGGTGCATACTGGACATTGTGTTTTGTTGTGATTATGTTTTCTTCCTTACCCAAAAAGTACAATGTTTTTGAGTTTCAGTACCTATGATGTTATTCCAGAGCAATCCAGAAATAGAGAATATTGATCATATGATCAGACAGGCTTTTATGAAATGACTTTTAACCTTAGAATTATTAGGGACAAATACACAAAAAATAGAAAGTAAAATATTTATAAAGGAACAGTATAAGAGATAAATATCTGTCATCATAATTTTTGGTAGCAATACCCTGAAATATAATCAGCTTACATATAGCTACTTTATAGAGTTTTAAAAAGCATTTAATTATTTATAATACTTTTTACAACTAATTTTTTTCTGTAGAAATTTGCCAAAAGTGATACTGCTTAAGTCCACACATTTCATAGTTTGTTTGAAAAGTTATCAAAGCTTGAAATGTTATCAAAGATGACTGCAATCTTCTGCTTAAAAGAAGTTCAAAGTAAAAATGTTTAGGATTTTACTTTTCAACAACATATTCAAGATGTGCTCCATAAGTAGAGAGAAGAAAAATCAATTTAGGAGCTGTGGCTGTCATATAAAAGGTTTACATAACATAGAAGACAATAGGAAACACTAGATGCTTTGTGTATAATGGGGTATTGTGTTTTGATACTTTGTGTGTATATGGTGTTTGAATTATGATTCAAAATGTACTTCTTAGGTTGCATTCATAAAGATTGAAAAACACTACACTGTGTTGTAAAACTATGGAGTTTTTCCTATGAAATGATCAACAGCAAACCAAAACAATAAGGGACTAAAATCTATTCATTTTATAATTTAGAGGTGACACATTGGACACAGGGGAGAGGCGTGCAGAGATGGGTGGACATAAAAGAGCCACTTATGTGTCCCCACTCATCCCTCTGTCAATCCATTTGATATGCACTTAAATGAGTTCTGTCACTGATTAAGCATAGTGTTAGTTTTTTTTAAAATGGCTTCTTCTAGGAAGCTAATGGTGGCAGAGGACTAGTAGCTAGATATTCTTATTGGAGTATGATGAATCCTATGGTACAGATATTGTCATTACAGTTCTGAAGTGGCTGAAATCAATCTTAGATGGGAGAGGTCTTCAAAGGCTTCCTGGAAGAGGGGATTCCTGTACTGAGCCCTGAAGGTTGAATAGTTAGGCAAAGATGTAAAGGTATATTCAACAAAGGAGTGGCATATGCATCCCAGAAAAGCAAGAGGCAGCAAGGAGCTTTGGAGGCTGTGAGAACACACATGAATAGGAAAAGTGAAGTGTTTGAGGCTAATGTGTGATAACTTAACCTTAATGATCAAATTGTATTTAAAAAAATTACTGCAGACACACTAGAAAGAATTGATGGGAGCCAACCTGAAAGCAGGGAGCTCTGTGAAGAGGCTGTTGGAAAAACCAGCCTGGGGAGAAGGGAATGCATCTGAGGTAATCTGAGCCAGTGTAATGTGAGGATTGGATGATCAAAAGGGTAAGGATACAGTGGGACTCTCAGATGACTCCTGAGCCTCTGTGTGGGGCCTTTGTCGGTGATGGTACCATCATCTAAGGATGAGGAGTCAGGAAGAAGTTTGCATGTAAAGAAATGGTGCTTCTCTTGTTATCATATTGAAATGCTCACAGAAGCCCAACCAGTTTTAGAAGCCCAAAGAGCAGATGGGTTTACAGAGCTGGATGTTGGAGACATGAATTTTGCTGTTCACACAATCCTTCGAGAGACTGGGGTGTCAATGTGGCTGACTCTGTGCAGCTTCCAGGATTCAGCGAGCTGGAGAAAATGGGGAATCTCATAAATCACTGTGTAAATAAAAGTGCAATTTTTCAGGGCCTTATTACCAGTGGATTTAGTGTGCTACATTTCCAGGGAAATGTATGTTCTTGTCACCCAACTTCAAGAGAAGTAAATGAATTTGAATCACATGAGTAGCTTTGAATCCCAGCTTGAAATTTAGCAAGCTACTTTGCACCTTCTTCATCCTCATCTTCTATTTCTTCTTTATTAAAAAATGTGTCATTTTCCTCAGTCTTTGGGTATATAGATTGAAATAAGGCTGGTTGTGAGGAATGAAAAGAGAAAGAGTCAAGGCAACACAAAGTTCAAGTTATGAGGACAAGCAGATCTTTTAGTGAACCTCACCAAACAAGCATCCTGCTGAGACCTGAAAGAAGCTCGAAGATGGGGAATATGGGTCTCTATCCTTTCCTGGGCCACCCCTTACCTGAGCATTGCTGGGTTTTTAAGGGACTTGCCCTGTTTCCATGGCACCAGGGAATGCATGCTACTCTATCTCTTGTTTGCCCCGTACTTCTAGGACTGAGCATTGTGCCTGAAATTTAGCGGGCCTTCCCAGAGGTATGGGATGGATGAACGAAGGCAAAGAGTGGTGAAAACAGCCGAACAGGCATGATGAACAATTGGGAGCTGGGTTTGAGTCACGGTGTTAGGTTCATTGAGGGTAGCAATGTTGAGTAACAATTAGCAACGAGGATTAAATGAGCTAATGATTAGTGTCATGCTTGACATATGGTAGTGGCTCAGTGATCCATTGGTACTTACTACTGCTGTTGTTATTATTTTCAGTTACTGTGTGTCCTTAGTAGGTCATCACACTGTGTTGTTGATGGAGTGAGTGAGTTCTTTACAATTTACCACCTCAACTGAAACATGGAGGTGTAAATAGCTGACTTACCCATCTTGGGTTGCTATAATGATTTTAAGATTATAGAGTGGTATTGGGTTGCATTGTTTTACAATGGAGGGAACTGTATCTCAGAGAAAACAAGTAATGCAGGGAAAATGGCAGAGCTAAGTGGGATAAAAATACAAACATAACCTGGAAGGTTCAAGTTGCTCCCACAGTATAAGAGTAACTGCAGTGCCTCTGTTCTCAACTGCAGTGACACAGAGGATGAGTGATTACTCAGAGTCAATGTCCAGTTTTAACTTCAAGAAGCCCAGAGGGCTGCAGTGTGAGAGAGTCCCAGGAAAACTGCCCCAGCCTGAAGCTTACCTGGCTTTTTACTGATAGAACCAGAAAGCAAGGATAAAGGACAAAAGAAAGACCTCTGCACAGGAATTCACGTAAAGGGCGGGGTAAGGACAGTGGTCTGCTAGTTACTAATTTTCCCTCCAGTGCCTGGAGTGACCATATCTAAGGATAACTGTATAGGGTCCTGCTCAGCTGTTGCCTCTGTAGTCCTGCTTTAATCTTTAATCATACATTCCATGAAGCCTGGGCCATTGTTGTAAGGAATCTCTTTATTTTAGCATTCATTTCAATCGCTTCTCTAGTCTAATTCTCCCCACACTGTAACATACTTTTGTGTGGCTGAGAAGAGTCTGGGCTTTGGACTGATGCAGGCCTCATTTTCAATCCTAGCTGCTCCTGTGCTGTCTGCACAAGCTTATGGTGATCGTTTGTTTCCTGGAGCTGAAGGAGAACAGAAATTCTAAGGCTGAGTCTCAAGGTCCTGCACAGAGCCCTTGCCATGCCTGTCTCATGCTAGGGTTCAGCCCATGGCTTCTTATAGTGCTGCTACTGTATCAAGGGGTCAAACCACGGTAAGAATGCAGGGCTGCGGGCAGCAATCTAAGTCTTTCCTTTTAGAAGGAATGTGTACCTCCTGGGGAACTGGGGATGCCCCTCAGCTCATGAGAGGCCATAGTCAGGGCTGTGGCCGAGGAGGCAGGCAATGAGGCTGTGACCAGCACTGGCCACCTTGCTCCCAGCTGAGAGGTATCCACAGGAAATCCTTCTTGAGCTAAGAAGGGTCAGATCTCTAGGCCCTTTATGTCTGACTACTAGTCAGCTTTACTTTGCTGGGAAAAATAGTTGGCATAAACAACATAAACAGAAGAAAAGTCTACTTCGGCTCATGGTTTCAGAGCCTTCACTCCATGGTAAGATGATTCCGTTGCTTCTCTCTAGCTCCAGGTGCTTTTCTCCTCTATTCTCATGGTACTTTCCATCTGCTTTTGGAAGCTCAGTCTAGTAGTCTCATGGATGTCTGCATAACCTAGTGTTATATCTTCTATTTAGATATCTTCCCAAATATACTTATAAGTGGGGCTACTGGAAGGTGGCCGGATCATGGGTGTGTGATACTGGGTTAAGAATATGTGATGTTGGTTAGTTGAGTGATTAGCTTAGCATAGTTCTCAGCGTGGCTGAATTGACTTACTGAAGATAGAAGCCCTGCTTCAGGTGGGCTTGTAACTTGGATTGGATATAAAGAGAGGCTCACTGCTGCTGCTTTCTGCCTACCCTGCTGTGGACTGTTTCTCCTCTGCCATGCTGCTCTGCCAGACTGCCCTGTACTGGAGCCAGGTTATGGACTGAAACCTCTGTATACCCTGAGCTAAAGTAAACCTTTTCTCCTTTAACTTTGTGTATCAGATACTTTGTCCCAGCAATGAGAGAAGTGTGGCATGTTGGCTGCCACACTGGTTGGCTGCCATACTGGTTGACTGTCCCAATGCACAAAGCCTAGAGCATATAGTGTAAATTTGAGCCTCCATTTGGTCAGAACAGCTCTATACCCAGAGTGACTGACCCTGTGCACCAAACTTCCTTGTGTGTAGACCCTGGCTCAGTGGGCTGCTGTCACAATGAGGAACTGAGCCCTCAAGCAGGCATTGGAGAGTTGGCATGGATCACTCTGAACACACTTGAGGCAAAGAGGAACGGGTCCACACAGGATCCAGGACATTTGTGAGATTTGGAATGGTCTGGGGGTAAGGACTTCAGAGGTTATTCATGGGCCAAGGGCAGATTATGGCCTGGATGCCCAGAAAGGGCATGGCACCCCATCAGGGGAAAGAGTGAATCTGTGCACACCTCTCTCCCAGAGGGCTGCCAAGACAACTCCCTTCACTCTCTATTTCTCAGGTTCTATCATGATCCTGTTTCCCTGCTAGCATTTTAGTTCAACTGAACTTACCTCCAGGGCTGGTGGTTCGGGCTTTTACAGTTTTGTTCTGTACCCCACAGATTAAAGCCCTGCCTGCTCCATGGATGCCCGTTTCACCTATGTTACGAGGGCTTCATTTGGAATTCACCGTGATCACCTCCTGGGGCAGCCAGCAGCCCTGGATGAAAGGAGAGGTTCTTGTGAGAGGTCTCAGAAGT
This sequence comes from Dinomys branickii, assembly GCA_004027595.1. NCBI lineage: Eukaryota > Metazoa > Chordata > Mammalia > Rodentia > Dinomyidae > Dinomys > Dinomys branickii. The sequence continues at coordinate 51,710 of PVLD010007818.1, forward strand.
CAGCACCCACCCAGTGCAGGATAGAAGGCACTGGCCTGCGGGTGGGGTGCAGAGACATCACAGATGGAGGCATTTAATAAGCAGTATGACAAGGAATAAAATACCTATTAATAAGGCACTTTGCAGACTTGATTCGAGCCCCATTAAACTTTTCCTTACCTTATTTCACACTCCATTTCCAAAGCATCCTTTCCTTCTCTCCCCACCTTTAATGGTTCAGGCAAACGGGGGCCTAATGAAATCTGGCAGCATAAATTTAAGTCAGTGTTTGGCTGAAGTGCACAGAAGCCTGAAAGTATGGGAGAATCCTCAGGGTGGCCCGAGACATAAATCCAGCCTCCAGACTGTCCAACTGATCCAACAAGGTGGACCACGGGTACTGTGAACTCCACAGGGCTGTGACAGCCATGAGTGACGTCACTGCAGGAGCTCCCAGGGCCACACGTTCAAGGCAGCCGGCCATGGGCGAGGAAGACCAACTGGACACAAGGGCAGAGTCATTCATTCAGACACGTATGCGTTTATTCCACAAGCTTTGGCTGGGGCTATGTCTACTCTGTGTCAGGCGAGTTTTATACATTCCTCATTCATAACCCCGAGCAGTGGGTGTTACTTTCTTTTCACAGACGAGGAAGTTGAAGGAGGTGCTTTGAGTCTCGGTGGTTTACTTGAGTTCATACAGCAGGAAACCAGGGAAGGTACTTACTCCATTTGCATAGTCTGACTTTGGGAATGTCTTTCATAGTCTGTCCAGAGATCCTGAGCAGGTGATTGGGTGAGGTCCCTAAGGCTGTGGCTCCTGCAGGCATTGTGCTTGCTAGGGGGCACCCTAAGCGAAGAGTAGCTGTGGCAGATGTGGCATTAGGTGGACTCCCCGCACAGCAGCCCACTGGTTGCTGAGGACTGTCACTGCTGTTATTCAGATTCCAAGGTCGCAGTGGTTGGCCAGTGGTGATATGAACCAGAACCTGAGCCCATTTCACAGGTTCTGCAGCTTCCTGTTTGGCACCAGGGTAGGTAGATATTCAGTGTATAGCAGCTTGGAGTCAGGGCTCTGGAAGTCTGTCTAGTGCTGGGTTTCACTGCAGTGGCCCAGGATTACAGGTTCAAGGCAAAGTCCAATCCTTACTTCTGTCTCTTTTCCTTAAGCAAATGATCCCTTCCTCTGCCTGGAGGTGGAGATGGGGTGACAGAGAAGACATTGAACTGTCTTTCCTTCATTCTTCAATGCGTTCCCTCTTGTTTCACTATAATCAGTGATCTCTCACCTAGTTCCCTCAGCTCCACAAGCAGAGAGCTGTTTCTCTGTGTGGAGAGTTGTTAAGTTTCTGTGGAGAGGAAATCGAGATTGCTGGAAAGTTTATGCTGCAGTAGTCTTGCTCAGCCTCTTTCTTCCAGGGAAGGAATGAGCATAAACCAGCTCTTTTCCCTCTCCAGGTCAGCTGCACTGTTCTCCATTAGCCTCCTTCTCCTGCACCATCATTCATATCCTACTGTGACACCGGCTACTCCTTCTCCCATCAGGTGTCATCTCTGGACATGATTCCATCTGTCTTGGACCAGTGTCCAGGTTTTCTATCATCCAAGCTCGCCACAGAACATAATACAATGGCATGGGCAGCCCAGACATCAGCCGGGTCATCCCACCCTACAAGGGGACCGCCTCAGTCCCTCATCTCCAGGACTCCCCAGAAGTTCTGTGATTTCCCTGGCCTCACTTTTTCTTGGACTTTTCTGCCTTGGGCCACTTGTCCTTAAAGATCACATCTACATTTGGCCCTCTATGGCCAGATGAGAAAAGTCATCCCTCCCTGAGTGCTACAGAAGGATCCATGGGCTCAGTGATGTTTGGGAACAGAGGGTATGGGCTGACAAAAAGGAGGTCAGAATGTGCTTCCTTGTCATGCTCACACAGTGATGGCTTTACTGATGATTTCTGTTCCTCATGCCCTCCTTTCCTCCTGAGCCCATTGCTAGTCACCGTGGGCTGCTTCCACTGGGAGAGTCCCCTGCAGAACGAGCCTTCCTTTCTTCTCACCGCTCCGCTCCCCATCCAGCATGCAAATACTTTTCCCATCATGCTCAGACTGCAGGGGGAGGTTGTCTACCCTCAGTCCACCAGTACCCATCTACAGTCCAGGAATGCAGCCAGGGTTGTACATACCAAAAGACATTTTCCTCTGATTATTCCCAGACTGAGCATGCAACTGAAATTCCATCTGACAGGACAAGGTTTCCATCCAGCCAGAGCTTGCTTCAGTCCCTTTCTCCCTGGTCCTTCTCAGGCCATGCTGCGTCAGTAGTCCCTAAGAGCACCTCTGCCATGGACCTTTCCTTCCCTGAAGAGTTGTTTGCAGGGAGAGAAAAAAGCAGCCTTCGTGCAAAGTGGGGTGAGGGCTGCTAGTAACAAGGACCTGGGGTGAAACAGTCCATGGCCTCCCACTAAGACCCCTCCGGCTGCTCAAATTTATTTCTCAGCTCATTTGTGAGATGCATGTGAGAAGGGTGGCACTGCTCCTCTCCAGAGCTGACTGCCGGAGGAGGGGGTCTCCAGCCAGCATGGAAGGACATCCATGTCTTCATTTGCTTCCTACTGAGTGAGCTTCAGGGTGGCTATTTATGGATAAAGCATAGCCACAGTATTGAAACTAAATTATCAATAAAACTGTTATTCTTTAATTTCAAGTGTTTTCTGATTTCTCTGATTGTCTCAAAATTGTCTTTTCTTAATTGGCCAATTTGAATCAGAATTCAGGGTGAGGGCCACTAGTTACATTGGAGCTACAAGTTACATTGGGTTGATTTGTCTCTTACATATCTACAGTTTCCTCTTGTCTTTGCTTTTTGTTTAAGAAAATAAGTAATTTATCCTACAGGGTCTCAATGCTCAGGGTTGGCTCATTACTTCACTTTGATATTCTTTAAAATGTCACCAGAGCTCCCAATTTCCTGTAAATGCTCATCAGAAGCAGGGATGGGGATGGCCTCAGAGTCATTCTTGGGCACGGTTGACTGTGAGGTGCTGGACACTACTCATTGGAACATCCTAGGGACACCTGGAGTCAGATGGTCCTGCCCTTGCTAACGGTAGATCTGGGAGTTCAGAGCTGCCATCATGAACTGTCTTTTACAATGATGTTACCAGCTCTTCATCTCATGGTTCCAATACCCACTGACACTTATTGCCTACATTTGTCCTTTCATTATGGGTTGCAAAATGATGTCTTTGGAATTATCTTTTTTGCATTTAATAGTTTAATTTTTTTTAGTGAAAGAAGACTTACTTTAACACATATTAGATACTTCAAAATTGTTTGGGAATGGCTGAAAAATACTTGGTTTTTATATTTTATTTTAGAAACATAAATTGATTCCTGGCACTCTTTTATGGGATCAATGAGTATTTTTAAGATACCATTGTAAACTTAGATTGAAAAAACCTTAACCAGTACCAAAATTTATTAATTTTTAAGGGAGGATCGGAGGGAGCAGTAGGCTCAAATGCAGCATTATCGTATCATTCAACTCAAAAGATCTGAGCCATCAAATATAGCTTCAAGGCAAATTTCCTTTTTCTGCACTGGGACACGTTTTAGAGTAACACACAAGATCTAAAGATGTGCGCAGTGCAAACTGGCACAAACAAAACCACTAAGATTTTGGGTTTGGTGTTTATGTATCATTATTTGCCCAGGTTAGGAGCCCCCATGACTATAGCTCATTCTTTTGTTGGATCCAGTGCATAAACCCACCATCCCACAGGGTCAAGCTTGTTCATAGTAAGCAATCTGGCAGACCAGGTATTTACCTAAAAACGTCCTTATGTTAGGATCTCCTTTAGTCTCTGCTAGAAAATTCCATTGCCATTTACAGGGAAGCTCAATCAATTCATGATCCTAGGGAAAGGAAGCAAGTTAGAAAGCTACTGTCAGTCCCAGCATCACAGGGAAACCACACATCAGACTCTCTGCATCCAAAAGCGACTCCACTGCTTGCCAGCTGCATGACTTAGGGAAAATGGCGTAACTTGTAAAAGTCCATAAAAGGTTCACAATGTTCTTAAATCAGGCAATCACCTATCACAATGCTCTGTATAGAAGTATCATATGTACAGGAACTAGAAATTAAGGTAGATGTTTGGTAGTTATATAGCTATATTGGCCCAGATGAACATATACATAATTTTATAGATACAGCAGAAGGTTCAGTTTTCAGCCATGTATTCAGTCCCCTAGAATAGCAATTGCCATATAGCAAGCTTTCAGTAAACATTTCATGCATGTGTGAATGTGTAAATAAAGAATGAGTATAGTCCAGACACATCATTATCCTTTTTCCTATGTCTCTTACCATAAATATGTTTTCATGAAGATAAATATTTCCCATCATTCCCATACATATCTTTCTATTTTGCTACAAGGTATGTAGTCAAATTTCCTTTTTGCTTTCTCTTATTATAGAAAGTACACATCATATGAAATTCACAATTCTAACATACATATATCTATTAAATTAATTAATTTACTTCCACTTCTGCCCATCCTTGAAGGACAGTAAGAGCTTTCTGCCACTGTTAATCTCTATGCTACCTACTTGCAAATCCCTGTCCTAGCAGCCAGATCATTTTGCTTCCTTTTTAGCCATTTTAAAGTATATGATTTTATGCCATTAAATATGAAGTCTGATGGACTATACAATTTAAATTATTATAATAAAAGATGGATCACCTTTAACCCCTCCCTCAGAACACTCCTCCTTACTTCAAGCACACTTACCCTTTCGTTCTTGCCACTTCTTGAAGCAGTTCTGGAAGTTCTCATTCATGATTGCGTATCTTTATGAGGTGTGAGTGAAAAAATACAGTGAGTGCAGGTGCGCAGTGCCATTCGGTGGAAAGCCAGCTCTTGTGGGTCCTCACTCACCTTACTCTCTGCATCTGACAGCTTGTAACTTCTGGCTCTTCCCCAAAGTCAAAATCATCATCAGAGGCCAGTGTTTTGGATCCATTCAGAATACTGAGTCAGCCATGACAGTGCAACTGAAGACACTCAGGGCAGAGGACCTTCAGAACTGCTGCCCCAAGTGGCAGGGTTGATGAGAACACTTGAGCTGGAGGAGACAGGGAGTGTTTGGAGGGGGGTTAATGGCAATGCTTCTTTTTCTACAATATTTTTGGAAAAATTATGCTCTCACCATAGTTTTGATCACATATCATAGATTCATAATGTTGTAAACCATCACCACTATCTAGTTTCCAAAGCTTTTCATTACCCCAAGTGGAAACCACATCACATTAAACAGTCTCTCTCAGTTCCCCCTTCTCTCAGGCACTGGTAAACACTAATCTACTTCCCGGTTGTGTGCATTTGCCTGTTCTGTACACCTAATGTAAGGAGAATCTTAGTATGTGGCTTTTGTGTTTGACTTTTTATGTGTAAAGTAGACTTTCTATTTTAGAATAGCTTAGATTTACAGAAAAACTGTGAGGACAGTAGAAAGTTCTCATAGACACCACGTTTGGCTGGAAATTTTACGAACTGATAGTTTTGTGTTTGCTGTGCTTTAGTGTATCACAGAGCTTATCCATTTTGATGCCTGCATTTCCCCCTCGAGCTGGCTTGGTGCCTTTTTCAACGGTATACTGGCACATTCACGAACGGTTGGCTGTTGGTAAGGAAGCGCACCTACTTGGCATTGTGTACAGCACAGCCGAGGGGAGGGAGTTAACGATCTTAAAGTACTTAAGAAAAAATAAATAAAATGCTCATTCCATCCTTCTGGGCCGGAAATTCTGTCTTGGTGAACGAACCCAGGCTGGCTTCTTTCCTCAGGGTGCTGGAAGGAAGGGCCCGCTGCCCTAGGTGGGCTCTGCAGCAGAGGGATAATTAAGGAGGCCTAGTGCGGGCTTCCTCCAGAAGGAGAGGACTGCCTTGCCCCCAGGCTCTGGGGGCCCCTGCGAAGGGCTGCAGGACGCCCCGAGCCATGCGGGCGGTGGGGCTCCCGTCACCTCTGCTCTGCGTTGTGCTTTTGTTACTCTTTTTCTCTCCAACCAATCACCAGCGGCTGGAAGGACTTTCGGTAGAAACTGGAGCTTACGAGTTTGAGGGCCTCGATAATATATCATAACAGCCCAAACAAACCCCATATGTACTTTTTGTTTTCCTCCAAAGAGGGCTGAGGTGAACAGCGAGGTTGGGAAGCGTCCTATTCCTCAGAAGGGAGCACACTTCCAGGATACATCAGTGCGACCTTCTTTTTGGTGCCACAGCTCATTTTGATGAAGCGGGCTTCCCATTCCAGGCCCAGAGCCCGCGCCTATTCTCACAAGGTGGAGAAGTCCTGACAATGCCTAGAATGAGAAGAGACAGCCACAGTCCGGAGTAGTTAGAAGAGCTTTATTTCTGCCCTGTGGTGGTGAGGGGGAGAACGGCTGCCACCCTTTTTAACCTTTTTAATTCCAGAAGGCTTATCCCTGCTTCTCTTCTTTAGGCAGAGTCAAAGGAAGGGAAGACAGAATAGTCACACACACTGGAAATGAGTGACAGAGAGACAGGCAAGAGCACAGGGAGAGGGAAAAGGGCAGAAACGTAAGAAAGTGCGGAAACATCCAGAAGCAGCTAGCGGAAAGAGGAACAGTGACTCAAAATGCCTGGAGGTTCAGAAAATGAGGTTTCTATACTCCCAGTAGAGAGGCAAAGGGCCACAGTCAGGGGCACTGGGGGCTGTGGAGGGTGGGGGAGCCACGGAGATAGGGGGCGGAAGCCAGGGGCGGTGGGACCGGCACAGGCGCCCTCTGCCACCACTCACTGCAGGGCCAGTGCACGCAAAAGAGCAGGAGCAGCAGCAGAAGAAAGGGAGCAGCCTCAGTGGCAACGCACCGGGGTGGCATCTGCCCTGCTCCTGGGCGGTGGTGGGAGGAGCCCAGCTCTGGACTCCTGCATGAATTCCCTACTGCATGCGCTAAAGCCTCAGAGGGACAGAGATCATTCTCCCTGGGACGTAACTATTCCCAGAGGTCACCTGTCCTACCTGCCTTCAGCTAGTACAGGTGGACAGTGAGATCTTGGCCTCAGGAGGCTCGTGTCTTTGGGGCTGTGCTCACAGGTGTCTGAGAGCACATGTGGCTGCTGGACAGGAAAGGGGATGCACAGGACACCAGATTCATCCTCTTCCTGATGTGGACAGCTCCCTGGAGATCTGAGCACCTCCGTGAAGGATTTCCAGATCTCTTATGTTAGTTATACAACAAAACAAAGAGTTTTCTTATTGTGCAGTAAAACTTGTTGAGCCCCCAATTCCATGAGACTGTTGTGCCCTGCCGGCGATATACTCCTTGTCCATTTCCCTGAAGCTGGTGTCCAGGCCTCCAGGGTGGGCTTGTGTGTTCCTCCCCAGACTGAGCCTACACCCTGCAGGATGGGGATGAGAGCTGTGGGCCCGGCCTTTCACGTGTCCAGCCTACGGGATAGACCACTGGACTCAGAGCTGGCCAGCCGTACCTTTCCCCAGGACTCTATGAGATGTTGGAATTTATGGCAATTGTCTATTAAGCTTTTGTCAAATCTTCATAGTTCACTTGGTTCCTTCCAAAAAACCAATTCCTTTTGAAAGCAGAGGGATCAGTGGCCTAAGTGAATGGGCAGATGAGAGTCATTAGTAGGAGAGGTTCTGAAGAGAAAGTTCCAGTCATCCAGCTGCTGACAAAATGTGGCTCTTTTCCTACCTGGACTCTGGCCTGAGTGCCTCACATTGAATACCTCAGATGTATTTACTCACCCACTGCCAGCATTTATCAGATCAAAAGGGTAGGCTTTTTATAACCAAGGGCCAGTTCTCCAGCTCTTTGGACACTAACTAGTTATCCAATAGCTCAACTCAGTTCCAAGGCTAACCACTCAGACCTCGCGTAGACCCCAATAGTCAAGGGCTGAGTCTCATAAGACTGCACCGCCCCTTAAGATGCCAATTATAAGTTCAGGCCTTCAGGATTTTCCCAACCCTGCCTTGTATTTGATAATTTGATAATTTGATAATGATGGCTCAGAAAACTCAGAAAAGCATGTTGCTTGCTTTCACTGGTTTTGCTTCACTGCGACCTAAATACCTGAGAAATCAAGTTAAAGAGGAAAGGTTTATGTTGACCTGCAGTTTTGGAGGTTTCAGTCCGTGGTTGGCTGACAGTACTGCTAGAGGTCTCTGTGGAAACATGGTGAGGGGTGGCATGGGGACGCAGCCAGAATGCAGAGATCATAAAGCAGTCAGAAAGGAAGGAGCTAGGAGCCATTTGTGGTCCCCAAGGTCTCACCCTCATCTCTTTCTTGAATGAAGTCCCACTTCTCGCCTCCACCATCCCCCCAGCATAGCATCAGATTGTGATCTTTAAAGCCCTGCTCATCCTCTGGGTCCCGCCTCTGAACACTGCTGCATTCGGGTCAAGCCCTCAGTACATGAGCCTTTAGGAGACACTTTCTACTTAAGCCATGACGTTTACTTTCCTTTTGAATTTTATATGACACTTTATTTTCCCCTTTCTTCCCTCTTTGACGTTTTGCCTCCTTTGGTCACTGTCTCTCCATTTCCTACTCCCATCTCAGCCTTTGGTAATCACTGTTTTAGCATCTGCTTCTACACGTTGACTTTTTAGACTCTGTCCATAAATTAGAACATGTCCTATTCGGTCTTTCTAAGCTTAGCACATGGTACTTAGCATAGTGTCTTCCAGTGTCATCCATATTGTTGCAAGTGGCAGGATTTCTTTGCTTTTTTAAAGGCTAAATAGTGTTCCATGTGTATATACACCACATTCTCTTATCCATTCATCCACTTATGGGTACCCCAGTTGCTTCCGTATCTTGTGTACTGTGAAAAATACAGCAATCAACATGGAAGTGCAGATATGTCTTCAACATACTGATTTTTTTTGCATGTCTACCTTGCAGTGGGATTGTTAGATCATAGAATAGTTCTATTTTTAATTTTTGGAAGAATTTTCATGCTGTTCTCCATGCTTGCTGCACTAATCTAGATCCCTATCAACAATGGGTAAGGGCTCCCTTGTTTTTGGAGTTTTTACAGCACTTGCTGTTTGTTTGTTAGAAGTCATTATGGCAAGTGCAAAGTGATAGTTCATTGTGGCTTTAATTTGCATTCTCCTGATAGTTATGTTCAACATTTTTTCATATACCCAGTGGGCATATTGTATGTCTTCTCTCAGCCATTTGTGTGTCTTCTTTTAAGAAAGTCTATTCAAGTCCCTTGCCTATCTTAAAATCAGGTTATTTATTTTCTTATTGTTGAGTTCTTAGTGTTCCTTATGTATTTTGGATATTAACTTCTATAAGATATATGGTTTGTAAATATTTTCTCCAATTCTATAGATTGTTTCTTCATTGTTCTTTTCTGTGTAGAATAACACCAATTAATTATAAAGACTAGAACTCAGGAACAGTCAGACTGAAGCAATGTATGGGGCAAGGCAGGGAGGTGTAGCCTCCACTCTGATTCTACTTATTAGCAGAGAGACTCCTTAGGCAGTGGGGTGGCTAAGGAAGGAAGATTGTGTGTCCAAGGCCAACCTGGACTACACAGTGAGACCCTGTCTAAAAAGAGGAATCGGGGGAGAAGAAAACAATGATGGTGATGACCATGATGATGATGATAAGGGAGAGAAAAGACACCGCACTTGCCAGCACTGATCTTGATGGTAGGCTGGGAACCTTCCTCAGTGCCCACTGTGGTAATATGAAAAATATGAGATTGGTGGAGCTCTGCTGGCCAGGGTTTCTGGGAGCCCCAGTCCCCTCAGCTCTCACAGCGGTGGGGCAGAAGATGGCATGAGAACAGCACATATCACTCTGGTTTCCACTGACATTTTCTCTCTGAATGTCTAAACATCTAGTAAAAGGTAAGTCTTCTCTAAAGAAAGACACTGTGATGAATATTCTGGGACTAGCCAAGGAGGAAGCTATTGAAAGCAAATCTGCTAGAGTCCAGGGCCTGACCCTGGCGGCCCCCACCAGATGGCCCGGCTTTGGTAATCCGTACATAGGTGCCTTCTCTCACCTCTTGTAGTTCACAATTTCCATATTAGCCTGTGCTTGCATACTCAGCTCCAGAGTTTCCCATGATGCTAGCCTCCATATTTTAAAAATTAATATAACTAACTCAGCATTTCTTTCATTTTTAAATTTTATCTAGTATATATTTATTTTATTTGCTGAACATGAGCTTTTAACATTCAAACACCAAGTCCTGCATCCATACCCCATCTCCCACCGTCTGAATAAAGTGAAACAATAACTTTTGGTTAAGTCAGTGTTTGGTACTTATACTCCTAGGATTATATAAATATTGTTCACAGCTACAACTACTTGTATTCTAAATTTTATTTCTTGTGCAATATTTAAGTTTTCTAGGAGTTAGTGATTGACTTTTATTAAAAGTTGATTAGTTATCAATATACTTGTGAGTAAAACTTTCCATACCTATAAGCAATCCATAAGTCTCAGTCTGATCCAGCAACTAGCTCCTCTGGCAGTGCTTGGCATCTTCCCTTTTGGAGTCATCCTCTCTTGAACTTCCATTTGCACAGGTTGCTTCAGGCCACCTACACAGCTGTCATGAAGAGATTTCCTTTCACTATCCTTTTCTTAGTCTTTCAAAGACCAAAGAAGATGATTGAGACATGAAAAATGGCTCCAGAAATAAAATTGCAAATTAGAAATAAACAAACATTTAATTAAATTGCATAATAACCTATCAAGTAGTCAACTGAAGCTAAATTCACCATTCTTTTAAGTAGGTCTCTACTCCAATTCAATCTGCATAGACAGCTTGATCCTGGGTTGTCCCTGAAAATATCCACAGTGCAGTTCTTTCACATAAGTCTGACCAAAGTTATCTGGGTAGGGCTGATATCTACCGAAATCTGTACTTGCATAAAAAGTTAATCTTGAAGAAATTAACCTGATGGCTAACTCTGACAACTCAGGCATTTTGGAGTTATCCTCCCACTTGTCTCTATCTGACTCCTTGCTTTATTTTGTCACCTGCCACTATTACCAATCTTGCTCTGCTATTGTGATCTGCCATGCACTTCCTAAGACTCTAGTTCACTTCATGGCCACATTCTTTGTATGTCCTCTTTGGGCAATTGTTTCTATAAATAACCTTTTTGGGTCAGCTCTCTTATCCTCCCTCCTATGCTTAGCTCTTTCTCCAGTCCACAGGAGGACAGGAGAGCAAGATGTTTTTAATTTTCATGCTCATGATGCGCTAGGCTTCTCACTTTGCTCTCTAGGTACATTATTCACCCCTTCCTCTGTACTTGCAGAACAAAAATCTAACCTTTAGGAACTGTTTCCTCCAGTTTTGCTTGTCTTCTCCTTCCAGTGGGATTTGGCCAATGGGTGCTCTTCAGGAAAGGTTCAGATAAGATCCAAGTAAGATTATAGAAATTTGCATAATAATTCCTAATTTATGCTTGGTTCTGTTATATAGCTATAGACTTTGCTCCTATGGTCTAAGGAAGAAAATTAATAGTTACCACAGTTTGTCAATTTCTACATTTTGCTTGATGCTCTCATTATCACTAGTGGTACTACTGTAGCTGTGATGTCACATCTGTTGTAGTCAGTTGTTCTCCCTTGTGCAACAATATTGGGAAGCTCTGGGGCAATAAGCTCACCATACCCTCCACAAAAAGACTGGGGACAGGGCCAAAGAGGAATCAACATCCCATTCTCAATTAATTGGGAAGGAAGTATCTTGGGACAGACACAAAACAAGAATCTCTTACACACAGGAGATGTTCCTGAGGAGCAGACTTTTCCTAGAGAGGCCTTCATACTAGTGATATAGCTACCTCTTACAAAAAAATCACAGGGATCATCACAGCAAACAAAATTTAAAAAATTTTTTTGAAATAGAAAACATCAAGATGAAGGAGTAAAATGCAATCTCAGACCTCCCACCCATCCAGAACAGGTCCAGGAGACATGGATGATATAAAAGAAATTGGAAGACACACCTAAAATTTCTGAAATGATAGAAACTTAAGTAAAGAAAAAACTCCAGGGGGCTATGGAGGAAATCAGATCAGAAATAATCTCTAGGTAAAAAAAGAAATGACAATAATAATGAAAGAATTGCTAAGCATATCTAAAGGAGACATAGATAAAAAATAGAGGAGCATAGGAAAATGATGGAAACATTGAGTGAACAATATAGGAAAGAATTAAAATGCATGAAACAGGTGTAAAGAGATATCCAGGAATTTAAAAATTCCACTGAAAGCTGGGAAAACCTCTTGAACAAAACTGAATATAGACTTTCACACCTCAAAAAGAATTGCAGCTGGGGATTGTGAAAGGAAAGATCTCTTGAAAATAACAAAGAACCAAGAAGTAACAATTCAACTGCTGCAAGATGATGCAAAGTAAAGCAAAAGAAGACTGATAGGTGTCAACAAAAAGTACCAGTCAACACGAATGACATGAAAAGATTATTTACAAGAACAGTAGCAGAAAATTTCCCAAAAGTGGGAGAAGAATTTGCCATACAGGATGTGAGGCATATAGAACTCCAATTAGCCCTAAACAAAATAAAGCTATACCCAGACATATAATAATAAAGAGCCCAGAAATTCAGCACAAGAACAGAATATTAAAAGCTGGTAGAGAAAGGAAACATCACCTATAAAGGAAAGCCCATCACAATTACAGCAGATTTCTCAAAACAAACTCTCAAGTCAAGAAGAGATTGTAGTGAAGTATTTCAGGTCCTAAAAGAAAACATCTTCCAACCCACATTGATGTAACCCAAAAGACTATCTTTCAAAATTAGTGGAGAAATAAGATACTTCCACGACAAAGAACAATTGAATAAATTCATGACCACTAAACCAACACAACAAAGAGTATTAAAAGATATACTAGAAAGAGATAAAAATGACCAGAATTCCAAGAACAACAACAGAAAGAAACTATCAAGCAGGGCAAGCAATGAAACAGAGGGCAAGAGTAGGGAATCAATAGCAGAAAAATAACATGGCAAAGATAAGGCAATACATATCAGTTATAACCATTAATGCAAATGCCTTCAATTCACCAATCAAAAGAAATAGACTGGCAAAGAAGATCAAGAAACAAAATCCAACAATGTGATGTGTACAAGAAACACACTTAACTACAAAGGAAATTCATAGACTGAAAGTCACAGAATGGAAAATAATACTCCATGCAACAGGAACCTGGAGAAAAGCAGGGTAGCTATTCTGTTTGCAGACATTGTGACTTCAAACCAAGAATGATTAAAAGAGACAGAGAAGGTCACTACATACTTGGTAGTGGAAAAATTCAAGAGAAAGAGATAACAATCATAAATATATATGCACCAAACAAGGGAGCACCCAACTACATAAGACAAATATTAATAGACATGAAAAATCAAATAAACAATAATGCAATTGTAATAGGGGAACTTAACACCCCATTGTCACAAAGAGGTAGGTCAATTAGACAAAAAATAAGTAATGAAATAATAGAACTGAACCAAAACTCTGAACAAAGTGACTTAGTACATGTTTACAGGGTTTTCCACCTAACCACATCAGAATACACGTTCTTCTTAGCTGCACATGGGACATTCTCAAAAATAGACCTTATACTAGCCCATAGAACTTGCTTAAGTAAATGCAAAGGAATTGAAATTATCCCATGTATACTATCAGACTATAGTGCAATGAAAATGGAAATTATTGTCAAAAGAAATCACAATAACTCCATAAACACATGGAAATTAAATGACACCCTCTTGAACAACCAATGCACCATAGACAAAATTAAAGAAGAAATGAAATAATACCTACAATCAAATGAAAGTGTAAATACAACTTAGTGGGACCTGTGGGATACAATTAAGCAGTCCTACAAGGGAAATATTTAGTGGTGAATGTAGTGGAAATTATATAACACCCTCCTGACAATCAAAGCATCACACACAAAATTAAAGAACAAATTAAACAGTATCTACAATCATGTGAAAATGTGAATAAAACTTACTGGAATCTGTGGAACACAATAAAAGCAGTCCTATGTGGGAAATTTTTAATGGTGAATTCTCATATCAGGAAAATGGAGTGAGCACAAATAAACAGCCCAACGCTGCACCTCAGTCTTCTAGAAAATGAAGAGCAAGTCAAGCCCAAAGACTAAGGAAGGGAGGAAATTATAAAGATTTCAATCTCATTAACTGATATTGTTTATAAAAACTATGAAGATTTTTTGTATGTGTGTGATACTGGGGATCAAACTCAGGACCTTGCACATGCCAGGCAGGTGTTTATTTCACTGAGCTATAACCCCAGCCCCAGATTATAAAGAAATTAACACAACTGAGACTAAGAAAACAGTACAAAGAATTAATCAACCAAAGAATCGGTTCTTTGAAAGGATCAAGAAAGTCAATAAACCTCTAGTCAACCTTATCAAAAAAAGAAAGAAAAAACTCAAATTCATGCAATCAGGAATGAAAGGGGTGAAATCCTATAGAGCCTGTGGAAAATCAGATCATCAACACATACTTCAAAAAAATTTACTCACGTAGGATGGAAAACACAGAAGAAATGGACAGATTACTAGAAACATATGAATTACCAAAGGTGATTCAAGAAGATGTAAAAATTTTGAATAACCCCGTATCAGTTAATGAGATTAAAAATGTAATTAAAAACTTGCAACAAAGAAAAGCCCAGGTGCTGATGGATACATGGCTCAATTCTATAAGAAATTTAGAGAAGATTTAACACCAATACTCCTCAAACTCTTTAATGAAATTGAAAGGAAGCAATTGTCCCTACTAATTTCTGGAGGCAAATATAACCTTGATACCAAAACCAGAGAATGACCCAACTGAAAAAGAGAACTACAGGCCAGTCTTCCTAATGAACATAGATGCAAAAATCTTCAATAAACTACTAATGAACAGAATGCAGCAAATCATCAAGAAGATTGTACATTCTGACCAAGTAGGATTCATCTCAGGAATGCAGGGATGGTTAAATATATGCAAATTAATAAGTGTAATACACCATATTAACAGAGCCAAAGGCAAAAATCACATGATTATCTCAATAGACACCAAAAAACCTTTCTGGTTGTTTTTTGAGGCAGAATCTTGCTGTATAGTGCGGGCTGCCCCTGAACAGACTATATAGCCCAGGCTAGCCTCAAACTTGTGGCAACTCTCCTGCCTCAGCCTCCCAAGTGCTGTGATTGTAGGCATGAACCACCACACATTGCTCTAAAAAAGCTTTTGATAAAGTCCAGCACTCATTCATTATAAAGGTCCCATAGAAAATTGGAATAGCTTTACCTCAAACTGATAAAAGCCACCTATGACAAACCAATAGCCAACATTATACTAATTGGACAAAAACTGAATGCTTTCAATCTAAAATCAGGAACAAGACAAAGTTGCCCACTATCACCACTCCTATTCAATATAGTTCTGGAAAACTTAACCAGAGCAATTAGACAAGAGAAAAAAAAAAGGAATAAAAATAGCAATGGAAGAAATTATTATTTGCAGATAACACGATACTTTATATAGAAGACCCCAAAAACTCCACCAAAAGACTTCTACAACTAATAATGAAATTCAGCAGCATAGGCTGATACAAAGTAAACGCTCAAAAATTAATAGCATTCCTGTACACAACAAACTCATTGAAAGGGAAATTAAAGAAACCACACCCTGATCAATAGTATCAAAAAAAAGAAAAAGAAATAGCTAGGAATCAATCTAACAAAAGAAGTATAAGATCTATACATTGAAAATTACAGCACTCTGAAAAGAGACACTGAAGAGGATATCAGAAAATAGGAAGGTATCCCTTGCTCATGGATAAGGAGAAACAACTTAGTGAAAATGGCCATACCCCAAAATTTTATACAAATTTAATGCAATTCTGGTCAAAATACCATTAGTATACTTTACAAATCTATAGCAAAAATTCCTAAAATTCATTTGGAAATAGAAGTGACCTGGAATAGAAAAGGCAATCCTTAGCAACAAAGGCAAGGCATAAGGTACCATAATCCCTGACTTGAAATTGTACTACAAAGATACTGTGACAAAATGAGCATGGTACTGGCAAAAAACAGACTTGAGGATCAACGGAACAGATTCAAAGATGTAGACACAACTACAAACACATCCAGTCACCTTATCTTTGACAAAGGGGCAAAGTGTGTTCACTGAAAGAAAGATAGCTTCTTTAATAAATGGTGCTGGAAAAACTGGCTTCCTACAGGCTGAAGACTAAAACTAGACTCATGGTTACCATCCTGTGCTACAGTAAAAATGGATGAAAGATCTAAATATTAAAGGAAAAACACTAAATCTACTGGAAGAGAAAATAGGTGAAAATCTTGAAGACATAAGGATAGGCAGAGAGTTCATGAACAAAAACCCAACTTCACAGGAAATACTTCAAAGAAACCATAACTGGGTTCTCAGCTTATTAAAAAGATTTTGCACATCAAAAGAAATCACCAAAAGAGCAAAAAGAGAACCCACAAACTGGGGAAAAAGTTTAGCCAACTGTCCCTCAGACAGAGAACTTCTATCTAGAACATAAAAAGAATTGAAAATATCAGACCCCCCTTAAATTCAAAGACTCAATCCAAAAATGGGCATCTGAGATGAATACACAATTCTCAGATGAAGAAATACAAATAGAGAATGAATAAATGAAAAAATATTCAACATGACTGGTCATTTGAGTGATGCAAATTAAAACAATACTAAGATTCCATTTCACCGCAGGAAGAATGACTATCATCAAGGAATAAACCAATTACAAATGCTCGAGAAACTATGGGGAAAAAGGAACCTTACTGCACTGTTGGTGCGAGTGTAGATTGGTGAAACCACTGTGGAAATCAGTTTGGAGTTTCCTCACAAAACTAGGATTAGAAATCCCACTCAACCCAGCTATTCCCTTTCTGGGTATTTTCCCAGAAGAATTAAAAACATCATATCACAGTGATATATGTGCACCCATGTTCATAGCAGCACAATGCTAAATAGCTAAATCTTGGAAACAACCCAAATTCCGATCAACTGAGGAATGGTTAAAAAAAGATGTGGTATGTTTGTATAATGGAGTACTACTCAGCTATAAAGAAGGGTAAACTTGAGACTTCTATAGGTAAATAGAAGCAACTAGAGACCATACACATAAGTGAAATGAATCAAAGTCACATATGTAAGTATGTTATTTGCTCCCTTGTGTAAGAAACTGGAAAAGTCAAAAATACCCAAAATCTACAGTAGGTATTGCAAAAGGGAAAGAAACTACTCATAAAGAAAGAATAACTGGGATGAGGGAAAGGAGAAAATAAGGAAGTGAAAATAAAATACGCATATAAGTAAGATAGATAAGATAGTTATACTACCAGCTTCTTTAAGTTCATTGAAAATATGGTTTGTGCTTATATTATTTGATCAATTATGCATGCCTGGATCTTGTAATCTGAGCAACTAATTTGAAGATAACAATATGCAATATATTAACCACTGTTAACTTCCTATTGTTTTGAAATTTTGTATTATTTTTTATTGTTTTTTCTTTTTTTGTCTTCAAAAAACTCAAAACAAGATAATAGGAAATTAACAATGGTTATTATATTGCATATTGTTATCTTCAAAGTAGTTGCTCTGCTTATAAAATATAGGCATGCAAAACTGATCAAACAATGTCAGCACAAATCATTCCTTTCAATGAACTAACAGAAATTAGTAGTACAATTATCTTCACTATCTTGTGTATATATGTGATTTTTCCTTCCCATCCCAGTTGTCCTTTTTTTGAGCAGTGTTTTTCCCTTTCACAATATTATTCCCAAATTTTATAAAAACTTGAGTTTATTAAGAGTAGACTTTTCTATAAGCAAAGCCAATGAAAATCCTTCAAGTTGAAATGGAAGGACATCCAACAGTCATTGGAAAATCTGCATCATGAATACAGGCATCCAGTAAAGGCAAACACTAATGCAAATATAAAAGCCAATACTTATAAGTTATCAGTTTAATAAGCCCATTTTTAAAATTCCTACTTCATTTAAAAATAGATGCATAAAAATATTAAAGTCCATGACATACGATCTTTGTCAACAACATAAAAGGGGATATGAGGCTGTATTGGAGTAGAACTTTTGTATATTATATCAAACTTAAATTGATATCAGTTCAACTAGATTGTTATAAATTCAGATTGTTAAATGTCACCTTAACTGAAATCACAAACACTGTATTTTAAAAACATACAAGAGGGGATTCAAAATAATTCACAATTAAAAATCAACCAAACACAAAGGAAGACAATAGAAAAAAAGAGAGACAAAAAGCTTAAGAAATTCCAGAAGTAAGTTCTTCTTTATTAGTAATTATTTAAATTGGAAATCAGTTAAATTTCATAATCTAAAGACAGAGATTAATAGAATGAATAAAAAACATGATCTATAAAAGATTCACTTTAGTTCTAAAGACAAACCAATTGAAAGTAAAATATGGAAAAAGATATTTCATGAAGACAACAGCCCAAACAGAACAGGAGATGACTGCATTAATGTTAGACAAAATAGTCTTTAAGTCAGAAATAGCTGCAAGATACAAAGAAATATGTTGGATATCAACAAAACCTAAATTCAGAGGCTGAGTGTATAGCTTTGTGACAGAGGGATTTTCTACTATATGTAAAGCTCTGGATTTGACAGCCTGCTCTGAAGAAACAAAAGACAAAATTGATTTGAAAAGTATAGCAATTATAAACATACATGAATGAACCAAAGCCCCCAAATTTGAAGCAAATACTAACAGAATTAAAGGGAAAATAGTTTAAAACAATAGTTGGAGCTGGGCGTGGTGGCGTACACCTGTAATCCCAGTACTGGGAGACTGAGGCAGGGAGATTGCTGCAAGCTTGAGGCCAGCCTTGGCTACATGGTGAGTTCAGGGGCAGCTGGAACTATACGGTGAGATCCTGTCTCAACAAAACAAAACAAAACAAAATAGAAACTAAAAAATATTAATAGTTGGAGACTTTAACATGTTACTTTCAACAATGGGCATGTAGACAAATTAGGGAAGAGAGGGCTAGAATAACATAATAAACAAATCGGATCTACAGATATATAAAGAACACTCTACCCCAAACAATAGCACACATAGAACACTGCTGAAGAGACCATATATATGGTCTCAAAATAAGTCTCAACAAATTTAGAAAGAGTGAAATTATACAATGTATCTGCTCAGACAACTATAGTACAATGACAGAAATTAATGAGAAGGAAAATTCAGATATGATTCAGATATGTGGAACTTAAAAAACACACAAGCAATGGATCAAATAATGATTCATAAAGAAAATTATAAAAATACTTAGAAAAGGAAAACAAAACATACAGAAATGAAGATAATGCACTTAAGGCTACAAATGCCTGTATTTAAAAATAAGTGATAAATGCCTACATTAACAAAGAAGATCTTAAATCAGTAACTTAACTTTAGATTTTAAGAAACTAGAAAATGGAGAAAAACTAAAGCCAAAGCTAGTAAAAGAAAAAACTAATAAAGACTTTAGCATAGAAAAATAATGGAGAATAAAAAAGACTAACTACAATGTTTCTTTGAAAAGGTAAATAACATGACTGTCTTAGTTACTTTTTCTCTCGTTGCTGAGACAAAATACCCAAAGCCCAAATTGAAGGAAGGAAAGGTATATTTAGTTTACAGTTTGTAGAGGTTTCAGTCCATACTTGGTGGGTTCTGAGGCAGAGTGGCACATGGCAGAGGGCAAACTGTTCATGGCAGCAGAGCACAGCAAAACAACCAGCAAAAAAGGAATGGCAGCAAAGCAGCCTCGTTTTCTCCCTTAACTTGTAAACAGCCCACCCCCACCCAGAGGGCGTGTAGCTCTCACAGTGTCCATGCCCTCCTCTTCCACAGGCTCAGGATGTGTACAAAGTAAGCATCCTGGCTTCCTGCTGAATCACTCAGCCAAACCTCTAGACTCCCCAAGTTGACACAATGTATCAACCATAACAATGACAAAAATGAAAGATAAGACAGTAATTAAAGTCAGAAATGAAAGCAGAGATATTACTAGTGGCCTTAATAAAAATTATAGAAGAGTATTATATAGATGATTGGAAGATTTCTTAGAAATGTACAAAAGTTCCAATATTGGATCAAGAAAAAAAAAGGGAAATCTGAACAAACTGATAATAAGAGATCAAACGGGCAATAATAACCTTCCAAGAAATACTGACACCTTGTGGCTTCACTTGTGAGTTTTGATAAACATTTAAAGAGGCGTTGATATCAATCTTTCTCAAATGTTGACAAAACATAAAAGCAGTAACACTGCCTACTTAATTATAAGAAAACAATATTACCCTAAAGCCAAAGTTAAAGTTATTACAAGAAAAGAAAATTATAGAGCAGTGTTTTATGTGTATAGATTTAAAAATTAACAAAACACTAACAAAGTGACACAAACCCCATAAAAAGATTGTACTCCACAATCAGTGGGATTTATGCCAGGAAAGCAACCGTGATTCAACATCAGAAAAGTCAATGTACTATATAGCACACTGACATCACACACAAACACACACACTAACAACAAAACCAAAACCAAAACTTCTACCACATGAGCATCACAATTGATGCAAAAATGCATTTGACCAAGTTCAATACTGGTTCCTTATAAAAGCCCTAGAAAAGGAAGGAAATTTTCTCAACATGATAATGGTGTTTATGAAAAGCACACAGCTAATGCATTCAATGGTGAAAGACTAAGAAGTGTTCCCTGTGATATCAGAGAGCAGGTGAGATGCTGAATGTTTAGAGATTTATTTGGCTTGTAGTTCTGGAGACTGAGAGGTTGAAGACTGAGTGGCTGTCTCTAACGAGGTCATTGCTGGTGGTGACCAGTCTCAAGCTTTCCCAGGCCATCACATGGTGAGATACAGCAAGCTGCTGAGAGTGATCTCTCTGCTCCTTCTTATAAAACCACTAATGAGTTCATGGGATCTTAATGATTTCATTTAATTCTAATTACTTTCCAAAGGTCCCAAACATAGGATGATCATATGACTTTGGTAATGAAGTTTCCAACACGTGAAATTTGAGGGACACATTCAGTGCCAGCCGATGCCCACTTTCACCACTGCTAATGGTCAACATTGTACTGGAAGATCAATGTACCTCTACAAACTGAGCCAAAACACACTGTCCTCTTTCAAGTTGTGGATGTTATGTATTGTGTCTCAGTGGTGAGAAAGTAACTAAGACAGTAGGATTGTCTTTATTCAAGGGGATCATGGCAGTAGCTGTAAGCCAGGAAATTATATAAACTTATAACTGCATAAACTTAGTTCTTGAAAACTAAGACTATTTCTCCTCACAGGTGACATATATGTTTTCTCCAAATAATCTGCAAGAAGGCTGAGCTAAAATTCTCTCTTTTTTCTCTTTTCCCTCATCCCAACTGTTCTTTCATTTTGAGCAGTTTCCTTCCCTTTCATAATGTCTATTATACCTCCTAGATTTTATTCTCTTTTAGGTTCTTACACTAGTGAGACAGTACAGTCTGTACACATGCCGCTCTGATTTATTTCACTTTTAAGTATGGTCTCTAGTTGTGTCCATTCACCTATAAAAGCCTTGAGTTTATATTTTTTTATAGCTGAGTAGTATTACATTATATAAAAATACCACAATGTTTTCTATTCATTCCTCAGTTGACGGGCATTTGGGTTGCTTCCACAATTTAGGTTTTACAAATTGTGCTGCTGTAAACATGGGTGTACATATATCACTGTAAAGAAAGGAAGAAGGGAAAATACGTGTACACAGGACAGCTAAGATAGTTGTACTACTGATTTCTACTGCTTTATTGAAAGGAACAGTTAATGTTTAATTGTTTGATCAATCTTACATATATTTGTTCATCTAAGTATCCAATTTGAAGATATCAATATGTAATACAAAGACCATTGTTAATTTCCTATCACCTTCTCTGAAATTCTGTATTGCTTGTGCTGATTTTGTTATCTTGTAAATGTATGTGTGTTTGTTAATGTGTTTTCATTCTTCTGTCTTTAAAAAATCTTAGGCAACTAGAGCTAAAATTCATTAAAGTTTCAGGGACATTGTGAACGCACAAAAATAAGTTGTATTTCTGCATACCATCAATGAATAATCCAAAAAGGAATTGAGAAAAAATTCATTTAAAATATTCAAAAAGAATAAAGTACTTAGGGGAAAATTTAGCAAGGCAAGTAAAAGATTCATACACTAAAGACTAAAAACACTGATTAAAAAATTAAATAACTAAATAACACAAAGACATCTCATTTTCATGAACAAGAAGATTCACATGATTAAGATGTCAGAACTGTTGAATGCAATCTATAGTTTCAATAGAATCCTCCTTAAAAAGCCTTGTGCATCAAAGGACATTATCAACCAAGTAAAAGGACAAATTAGGAATGAGAAAATATCTGCAGATCACATCTTTGATAAAGGTTGTTAAACAAAAATATACTCATGGCACTGGTTAAATATGGTAAGTATTATGGTTTACAGCTAGATGTCTCCCCAAGCCTCCTGTGATGATGAGGTGGGGGGTCTTATAAGCTGACTGGAGCGTGAGTGTGTTGTTTTCACCAGTGGATTAGTCCACTAATGAGTTTATAGCTAAGTGTTGTTGGGCAGTGAAGCCTGGTCAGAGGAGGGGGTCACTGGGGACATGGCCTGGCCAGGTCTAGCTTCCTCCCTCCTCCCTTGATCTCTCTCTGCTTCCTGACTACTCTACCATGAGTTGTTTTCTTCTACTATGCTCTGTGCCATGCCACCCTGCCTTGAAGCCAGCTGACTGTGGACTGAAACCTCTACAAACTAAGCCAAAACACACTGTCCTCTTTCAAGTTGTGGATATTATGTATTGTGTCTCAGTGATAAGAAAGTGTCTGAGACAGTAAGATTGTCTTTATTTAAGGGGGTCACAGCAGTAGCTGTAAGGTCCATTGCATCAGAGTCTTGGAGAGTGGCGAGAGACTGGAGTTAGTCCTGACTCCAATAAGAACAAGGGGGCATTAACAGCCAAGCAGCAGAGTGAGGGTAAGTGGATGGAAAATTACTAGGAGGAAACACCTTTGGATAAGGCTATACTATCTTGTGGATATACTAACTTAGTAATATTTTTCTCAAACTATATTCCCCTGGGGCAGAGAGGGAAGCCCAAGGTCAGGCCTAGTTTGAGTGAACTCAGGCAGCCGAGAAAAGTTTTAGTCTAAGGGCAGACTCTTGGTCAGAGTTTATGCTTCAAAACTTATAAAGCATTTCTACAATTCAGCAAGACTAACAGCCCTGCTTATTTGGAAAAGCAATAGGGAAAAGTAGGTAAAGAACTTGCATAGACATTTCTCCAGAGAAGATATAGAAATGGTCAATAAGCAAATGAAAAGAGGCTCAACATCATTAGTTACTAGGGAATTGCACATAAAAAACACAAAAAGGTACCATCTCACACCACTAGAATGACCATGATTTTTTAAAAAGGAAACTAACAAGTGCTGGTGAATATGTAGAGAAATTGGAAGACTTGTTGCTCCTGACATTGTAAAGTGATGAGGCTACACTGTTACCCTGTAACTCAGCAACTGTATTCCTGGAAACAGAGACTCACCTGTGGGTTCATTGCAACACCATTTGTAGTAGCCAAAGAGGGAAACGACATGAATGGCTATCAGCAGATGAATGGAAAAATGAAAGGCATTACATCATATATAATGGAATATTAGTCATAAGTGAAAGTAAATTCTGATTCATGCTATAACATGGATGGAACTTGGAAAGATGCTAAGTGCTATATGTATTTTATGGCAATTAGCAACAGCTTCAGAACTTCTGTTGTGAAGGTTCTTGACTGCTTGTCCAGCATGTGATCCAGTGCTGTCCAGGAAAGGCTAGATCCATCACAAGGGTCCCAGCTGCCTGCTGTGACTGCCTTGGGATGTAGCGCATGAAACTCTTTGTTGATCTGTTGTTGGACCAGGAGAAGTCAGGATGCCTAAATGGCCTTATTCAGACAGAGAAGTGTATTATTTCCTTGTTAAAGTTTTATTTCCTAGAGGGAGCACTAGAGGGAGTACATTTCCCATCTAACTGCTTCCTGCTCCCATCCTGGAGCAGGGGGTGGGGTGGGTGGGAGGGTAAGTAGTCCTGTGAAGAGGGTGTCTCTTCTTCCTATTCCTCCGCTCCTCCCAGTCAAGGTGTTCATGTTTTGGATGTGTGTTGTGTAGATTTCAATGCATGTCATACTCTGCCCAGGCCCCACTAAGGAGTAACAGGTTCCTGACAGGGATCCCCACTCTGATCTGTTGCCATGGGACTTGTCATCTCTCTGCTGTGGTTTTCCTCAGCACAGCAGCAACCCAAAGTCCCTGAAAAATAAGTCTGACTGGGGAAATCGTCTGCTCACTTGTTATGACATTGCAGAATATGACACAGAGGAAGAAAACAGAAATACCCAGCCTGTTCTAACAACCCCATACCCTGAGTACCACAGTGTATGCGTCTGTCAGGCTCCCCGCCGTGTGATTGATTCCAAGTGACTACTTCCCCAGTGGGTCCTCTCTGTCGGAGGACTGGCTGGTGGGGGGTCTGTCTGGAATGCTTATGGGATATTTGTTTCTTCTTTTATTCTACCTGCTCAGTGGAGGAGATGGCAAGGGCCTCACATCCTCTGCTGCTTCAGCACTTCCCAGCCATTGATGTTACCAGCCAGCGATGGCGCTGCCACTCTCAGCTGCCCGCATTAGTCAGCTTCCTGGGGAAAGATGCATTATTCAGCAGGTGATGCAAGGATGACTGGGAGCCCTGTGGAAGAAAAGCCAGAACCATGATTTCATTGTATATGAAAATGAATTCTAGAAGGATAAAAGTTTTAAGCAGGAGAAAAATAAAACCATGAGATCACAAGAAGAAACTATGCTAATAAACTTGAAGGCTGACAAATGGACTCATCTTTAAAAATTGAAAAGTAAAAAAAAAAAAAAAAAAAAAAAATTGAAAAGTATTATAATTGAGAGAAAAAAATTTAAAACCTCAAAAATTTCACTAAATGCTTAAGAAGAACAATCAAATCTCCCTCCCCCAACAAAAACAATCTAAATCCAGATAATTTGTGAGCTAACCTGTAAGTGTGGTGATGTTTCTTATTTTATTTTAGTTATTTCAGAAAGTTAAAAGGATATTTCAGGTTATCCAATTTATAATTTAACCACAGTTCTAAACCCATTTAAAAACAGAGCAGGAAGATCATGGGCTCAGTTCACTTCTTAGAATAGATGTAAAAATCACAAGCAAATCCAACAAGTATTAACAAATTCATTCAGGGTGCTTGAGGAAGTTCAGTGAAATTATATAATATACACAGAAAAATGTTAAATTCAATCCTTCATTATTTTACAGTTTTAGAAATATGTTGATGAATAAGGTGCTTCTAAGATGTACTCAAATTACAAATGTACAGCTCCCCTAAATATTATAAACTGGAGGCACCCCAGCGAGCATCATCCATTACCCAGGTATGACCCCGTACTCACTGCCCATCACTAACCCTTGGCCCTGAGCAGAGCAGAGGCGCCCAGCTTCACTCAGGCAAAATGTATGATGTCTCAACTGGCACAGAAACAACAGAGTAGCCACGTGAAAAAGTGAAGTTTGATTTGTAGCTTAGTGTGGTTACATTTTTTTTTATTTTAAAGAAAACAGTACAAAAATAAAAAGAACAAAAGCAGAATACAAACAACACAAAGCAAGGGCATTAAAAATGATACAGGGTTTCAAACCAAATGGTAGAGATTAACAGTGGTTGTTATACTACATATTGTTATCTTCAGTGAAGTTGCTCAGATTACCAGATGTAAGAAGATTGATCAAATTATTAAAGGGAATAAGAAAATAATAATTTAAAAGAACATTAGAGACAATACATAGTGGCACTAGGCAGAATGGTAGGAATTCACCATTGGTTGTTATACTGCGACAACGATTTGCAGTATAGTGTGGTTACATTTTATAGAAACAGCAAGAGTTGTGCGTCTGTGTCTGACTTTTTCATCAAAACATTGGGCTTCTCTGTCATCCCACTGTGGGTGTGGCTACAGTCACTCCTTATTGCTGTGTAGTGTTCTGCTATGTGAATACCAATATTTTATTTACCCAGTTAGCTGGGAGAACCTGTGGGTTACTCTTAGTTTGGAACTGTTAGGAAAAATGCTTAGGAATATTTCTGTACATGTCTGTGGTCAACTTGCATATGCTTTTCTGCTATGTGCAGCTAGAGCTAGAATTGTGATCACTGGAGATGCCTATGTTCAGCTTTCATAGATAGATACTGACCAAGAGTTTCCTGAACTGGCTGTCAGATCAGAAGTTAAGGATCTGAAGTCAACCTTGAAACGAGAACTTATGTACAAGCAATTTATTAAGGATGTGCTGGAGTGGGTAAGGTGGTGGGGGTAGTAGGACAGACACGGGGAAGGGTGTGAGTTAGGGAAAGTCTCGTGGGAGTGGGGGTTGGTTGCTGATCCCAGAAGGCACTTGCAAACATAAATTATACTTTGTAATTGTCCCAGCTTGAGGCAGGCCTGTTGGGCTTTGAATCTCTGTATCTATCCCTTGCTGGTTAAGGGCTGCCTAAGGAGGGTGTACCCTCTGGGCATTTCTAGCTCTCTGCCCACACAGACAAAGTGGTCTAAACCACCTGAGGCTCATTCTCTGAAGAAGACTAGCTGGTGTTGGCAATTGTGAGAAAAAGCCAGTGAAGCTGGAGCATGGAAAGAAGAGAGGTTGAGGGGTCCCCGTGGAAGACTGGTATGGACTGCATGCTTGTACCCCACCTCCCAAATTCCTAGGCTGAAACTTCGTGATGGTGTAGGTGCAGGGTCGGTGGGATAGGATTAGATAAAGTCATGAACCAGATTAGTAACCTGTGAGAGTCTCAGGAGAGCTTGCTTCCTCTTTCTGCCATGTGAGGACACAGCAAAAAGACCTCTGACTATGAACTGGAAGCACGTTCTCACCAGATGGTGTGTCTTATGGAGTCTTGATCTTGTACTTCTCAGCTTTCAGAACAGTGAGAAGTAAGTGTTGGTTATTTAGACCACCTAATCTGTGGTACTCTGTCGTAGCTCTCGGGTCAACTGAGGCAACAGACAGTGGTTTTGTGTGCACTCCCCACAGCAGTTGAACCACATCCTTGTCAACCTTTGATGTGTCTCTCTTCTTTTCCAGTGTAGCCCTTCTGATGGTTCAGCAGCCATTTAACTACAGGAACTACTGCAGCAAAGCACAACTAGAAAGGCAGTTCCTTCAGTTGATGGAATTTATAAAGTGAAAACCTACATCAAACATACCTAGTGGAAAAATTTTACATGCATTTAGAATTAAAAAGAAATTAAGAATGACCTCTTTTGCTGCCAGATTTCATGTGATTTTAATGTTTCTGAAAAGTACTATCAGGCAAAAAAGGAGCAGGAGTCATAAGGCCTGGATGCAACTCTTCGTTTCTTTCTTCTTTTTTTTTTTTTTTGGTACCGGGAATCAAACTCATGACCTCAGGCTTGCCAGGCAAGTGCTTGTGCCCCTGAACTACATCCCTGACCCTTGAATACAACTCTTTAGATCTGTTCTTTTTTCATAGAAAACAACAGAATCAACAGAAAGCAATTATATTTAATAAGAACAGTCATTGTGGTTGTTAGATGCGAGGTTAATTTACAAAAGTCAATAGTATTTACTGACATCAATAACTATACACAAATACAATAGAAAATAAGATATCAACAATAATTATAAAGACTATAAAGGATTTGGGAAATGACAGAGGTTGTACAAAATATCAATAAAGTGTAAAACTTAATTAACAGACATAGAAGTATGAGATAATACCAGGTAAGATAACATCATGGAGATGCTGTTATTCTCTCTGTTAATCTGTCAATTTAATGCAAGTCTAATGCAAACTCTGGCTCGATTTTCTGAGGGCCTCAATAGAATTACTTTTAATTTACAAAGAAGAATAAATGTTTATAAATGAGTTTGGTAAAGAAGAGCAGGGAGGAGGATAGAAAGAAATAAATATTGCCATATAGAAAGAAATACTGAAACATTTCTATGATTAAAAATTGCATATTATTATTGTAGAAATAGGCAAATAGACCAATGGAAGCAAGTGGAAATGCCTCAGGGAAAATCTATGCCTGTGTGATACCTCATGAAAGATGTACATTAAAAAACAAGTAGATAGTGTTGAGAAAATGTGAAAAGTAAAGCTTTTCACATTACTAAGAGACTAAGTATGACTAATGTGGGAAATAATCTCCAAAGAAAGGACCAATTATTCCCAGCAAAGAAAATACAAATGGCTCTTACATTTGGAAAAAGAATTTAAAATTCATTCATGTAGAAAGAAAATAAAATTAATATTATAGTGAGCATAATTCTTACCAAATCGGTTAAGATACCAAGAGTTCAATAAAGGTTAAGTTGCAGACAACAGAATCTACCTAACTGGTTTAAACAAAAAATGGTTTTAATATAGGGAATAAGGTGCATACAGAATAGTTAGAAGAGCTAGAGAAGAAAAATTGAGATCAGTTTTCCAAGAAAACTCCAACTCCCCCAGAATCACTCTGTCAGATAGAGAGACCCTGGCTTCTGCTGAGGATGACATGGAACACAGCCATGGAGTAGGGCTTAGCGGCCTGCGGTCCTAGCACTCTAGCAGCCTGAGGCAGGAGGATTTGAAGTTCAAGCCCAACCTAGTCAACTTAATGAGAGCCTGTGTCAAAGGAAATAAAAAATAAAATGGGCTGTGAATGTAACTCAGTGCTAAGACCCCAAGTTCAATCTCTAGTACTGCTAGGGAAACCAAAGTCTATGGCAAAGGTGTTTGATTAGAGGAATGTAACCATGTCTGAAGCCCTCCCTGCTAACAAATGTGATGACTTGTTTCTAGTCTTTTAGCAAAAGGGTGAGTGTATCTCTTCCAAATCACTGTCACAAATATAGAGCTTTACCTTTCTTTACATAAAGTGCTGTGAAAATCTGCTCAAATCTATTTCTCTCTGCCTGAGATTTTCTGCCCTTGCTCTTGAGTGTGGAGAGATAGGAAAGGTTACAATAGAATTGTAGAAATCTCACAAAAATTCTGCTATGTAAATACACATTCCTTACACCTTCTCTTTCTATTGGGGTAAGTGACAGAGGCGAAGACAGCCCTGGGTTGCATGAGGAGTCTGAGCACTGCTGTTTGCCTGGGGCAAGGAGTAACTGTCCCCTCTGGGCCGGGGTGGGGTGGTTTCACTACATTTTAAAGCTGTTCAGGCTCTTGGTGACTGGAAATTGCATGATATACCTTGTAAAGATAGATTGCTCTGGCTAGGTGGAGGGGCATGCAGGGTGTGGAAGGGAGCCCTGGCTTCTGCCTTGCTCTGCTTCTGCAGTGGGTTTGAAAAAACTCTTCACATCACTGTTAAAAGACCACCACACCGCTTCTTTCTGAACTGCTGGCTTGGTCATTTTCTGCTGCTATGACAGAACACCAAAGACCAGGTCATTAATAAAGAAAAGAAACTTATTTTTCTCACAATTCTAGGGGCTACAAAGTCCAAAATCAAGGTGCTAGGCTCTGGCCTTTCTTACTGCATTCTCTGCAAAAGCTGGACCTCCCCAAACTGTTGCTTTGGAGATTAAGTTTCCAATTTGGGGGACATGTTCAAACCACAGCAGGTGCCCACCTGCTTTAGTTACTTTGTAGCTGAGACTCCGAAGGCCAGTTCCCATCAGATTGCTTTCTTAAGCACATTCACCTAGCAGAAAGATCATATTTTATATTCACTTTTGTAAATTTGCCTCTATATTTCATACATTTCTACAAGTTAAAATTCCTTTTTCACATTTGGCAAATGTTCATTGGCTTCTAACAGTGTAGGTCCCAGGGCTGACTAGGAACAATAGTTCCTGGTTTCCATACTGAAGTTCACAGGTGTGGATTCCAAGGGAAGGATCTGAGTGGGGAGTGGGCATCCATTCCCACACCTTTCTGGTCCTTAGTGTCCCATGAAATAACCTTGTTAGCAGATAATTAATGTGAAGTCTCATTTTTGTTTTCAATCTTATAAAGCTTGTAGGTCATCTTTGATCAGCTTGGAACTCCAAGTTGTTCCTAGATGGAGTTTCTAGATGTGAACTCCAGCAGTTCCTGGGGGATCTGGTTTCATTCTTTTAGCGCATTGATAGTGTTTAGATTTTAAATGGGCCTTGTGAAAAGACGCTCAAATGAATTTTTAATTTAAGGTGAGACCCAGATAACAAATGTATTTAGCTGGACAGTGAAATATTTAAACCTATTGCTAAGCTTGTGATGCATAAGGATGACATACTTATTCATGTCACCCTCAAATACTTCAAGCTGATTGTTTACTTGAGCTTAGAACGATGAGACAGTTGAGCCAAACCTCCATGGCTTTTGAAATTATGTCTAAAGATCTGTGGAAGCAGCGGAGCTCATACTGTTCCTGTCCAGATTCCTGCTTCTTAGGGATGACAGTGGGAGTGATAGGGAGATTTTTGCTTGATAGGGAAGTTTCAGAAATAGCCCAGTGGATCAGATCATTAGTACTAGAGCTTTGAACTGGTTCAGGATTAGTCTTAATTATTAACCTTCTTTAATATTTCAGAGTGTCTATAGTAAAAGAGGCATGGTGCACTTAATTGATCCTTATACAGCCAGAGATTGTTAGACCTGAAATGCACTCAGATCAGCTTGGGAGGCTGGAGGTTTGCAAGTTTTATCTTCTCCAGCACACTGCAGAGACAAGGTTCGCATCTCGGGAATGGTGCTTTCGAAGGCAGTGATTCTTGCAGGTGAAGGGTGAAAATGAAGAATGAGCAAGGGTTGCATAAGGGGAACAGACCTGCCGGTGTTGTGTTTAGCTTGAGGAATATTCTGTTTCAGAGATCTAAATTCTTAAAAAATTCATTCAGGATATATTCACCCTTTATTTAGTTATGTGTGTCAGTCATAAGCAAGAGGGCAATGAATCTCACATTTTTAACTTCAAAAACAACTGCTTCCCTGATTGCCAACATATAGTGTGTCCCCTCCATAGGCACCTCGCACGTATTTCGGCTATTTTTATTCTCCCCACTTATTCAACATAATTCTCTCTGAGTTTTTACCTCCACTAGAGAGTATGTCAGAGTTTACACTAGAGACTGGCAGGATGGTGGTTCATATCATGCAGTGGAGAAATATTTCATAACCTCACCATTTGCAGGATCTCAAAAAAAAAATAAAGAATTACTCAGTGGACTCTTGGTTTAAAGGGAAAATTTCCCAAAGAGAATGTTAATATAGTGTATTGGCTGCTGTCCGCTGAAAATAAATAATTATTAAGTTGAGAAACCTGAGGAAGTTGGGCAAGGAAACTCCTTCTTAATTCCAAGCAGAACAAGTTAACATTGAGAAATGCACAAGCAAGAAAGGGCAGCTAGAACTTGGATTTGTTGGAGTTACCACAAAAGGTGCTTGTATTGTACCCACTGCTCAAAATCTCTAAAGATTTTATGATGACAACTAATAAGTATTTTTTGTTGGTCAAGATAGATTGTGGAAAAAAGGTCAAGAGGCCCGACTACTTGAAGTTAAAGGATCTAGGTGAGAAAAGAGAGAGAGGAAGAAAGAAGGGAGAGACAGAGAAGAGGAGAGACAGAGGTATTTCTTAAGAACAGTTGGTATGAGGCCCGCACAAGGCTTTGCTTAGTAGATTAAATTTAAATAAGAAAGAAGTTGACCAGCATTTTAGGTGTTTGAGAGATTCTGCTGAAGGAGCCGAAGTAGTTTGTAACTGAGACTTAGAATGACCCTTGGTGCACTGAGCTACTGGCAGGAGGAAGAATGAGATACTCAACCCTCAGAAAGGACATCAGCTAAGGCCTCTTCGATGTGGCCTTGGAGAACAACAGAAAAGCAAGGTCCTCCCCACAGGCAGAGCCATGGCCCAGATGCCCCACCTCCAAGCCAGAATCAGAATCTGATCCTGACCATTCTCATTGCTGGCTCTGGGATTCCCAGGAAATCGGCACAGCAGGATTTCAGAATCTCAGGGAACACTGTCCCCTGGCCCTGAGAACATGCATTTTGGTTATCCCCATGTAGTGGAGAGGACAGCTTTTCTTTTGCATGTGTGGGTGTATGGAGCAGTAGCAACCTACCTGGACTTGTGGACCTGCGGTCTGAATTACTGCCCGGCACAGAGATCTCTTGAAGGGCCTGTTCACCCTATGGAGCTTCAGGTATACACAATGTGAGGTCTTTATGTGATGCTTGAATAAATGAATAAAGCATGGAGTGAACCTATGAACTAGTGACTGGGAGTGAAGAAGAATGAGTAGCTCCATGTGCCTTTGTGGGGGCAGGGGATGGAGTCACATGAGGAGAGTAGAGGTGCCTGTGGATAAACAGTCTAAGCATAGAAACACACAGAGGTGGTCTGAGCAGAAGGGGTGGCTTGTTTGTATCATCCAGAGGAGGGAGAGGAACATTTCTCAATGTTAACTCCTGTTTGGGGGCCAAAGATGACCCATGCACCCGGTGACTCACATTCAGGGGACACATGCCCTGGGTGGTTCACTCTCACCCCTAGTGATTCACACACCAGGCTGTCACACCCTGGTTTACCCAGTGTTATGTTTGGATGTAATTTGAATGTGTCTCCCATGGGTCCATTGTGACTGGATGTTTGGTTCCCAGGGCTCCTGGAAGGTAGAACCTTTTAGAAGTGAGATTCAGTGTGGGAGATCCTCAGGTCCCTTAGGCATTGGGGGACTTGGAAGCGATGGTGGGAGCCCAGCCTCTTTATCTTGCCCTAGTTCAAGATGTAGTCATCCACTCACTTCTGCCTGTGCTCTACCTCCTGCCATTTTCCATGAGGTCCTTTATTCGGTTAATATTATCTCTTAGTTATTGTGGGCTGAGGTCTGCAATGTCCTGAATGAGTGTACAGCAACAGCTAAATAAAAATAGGCAAATGGAATGATTTCAGGGCTCTAGGAGGATCAAAGCCCTCTCACAGAATTTGAGATTCTCTCAGGGCTAAGACCAAGACCTTCTCTGGGTGGTCTGTATTTATTTGGTTATCAGAGAAGGGAGGGGAATACTCAAGAAGGGCAGAATTACTCAAGGACTTCCCAAAGTAAGGTATTAAATTAATGCTTGTTAAGGAGTAAGTTAATCCACCCAGGAGTGAGATGCCTGAGGCTATAGTCTTTATCTAGTTGAGATTGGATACAGGTGTTCTTGGTTGCAATCCTGTCTTATCCTTTGAGGCTTTCTGGCTTCATCCACCATTACAGGTTTTAGTAGGGATTAGTGATTCACAGATGTTTACTTACTATGAGTCTGTCACCCACTTTCAGACAAGTGGCCTAGGCTTTGGACAGATTCACAAGTAAACATGAAAAGCCAATTGGTTAATTTAAATCCTGCTTCATAGTGGTCTCTATCAGTCCTTACCAAAGCTAAGGCAGTGCAGGTACTCTACCCTTGAACCTCTAGAACCGTGAGCTAAATCAACCCTTTCTCTTTATTAGGTAAGCTGCCTCGGGTATTGTGCAGTTTTGATGAAAGTGAACTGGTACATCCAGGCTCTGCTATGGCCTGGTGCCTTGGAAGCCTGGGCCATATCCATCTATACTTGAATGGTGTTGCAAACCCTTCCAGGGTGTTCCAGGGACAGGGAACTCTATGATTTAAGTTGCTCACTTCATACCCCGCCCAGTCTAAATTTCTAGGATCTCATGAGGATCCTGAAAAGCAGCCAGGCTGCTTCCTCTGGGGATTTGGAGGGCGGGGTCTTGACTCTTTCACCCACTCTGAGGGCCAGTAGAGACCCTGGCCAGGTGTCACAACCACCAGGGACAGATCCATTTCCCACAGGCTGGAGGGTGTGGTAGGAACCGTGGAAAAGGGGGCTACACACTTCTAGAGGAGTTTGAGCCATGAGCTTGTGGAAGTGGCCGGGGGTGGGGGAGGAGGCAGAAGACAGGTGGGGGGGAGCACTTGGCAAAGACACCAGGGGCTGCCCTGTCACATAGCTCCTGATGTGGCTGCACCTACGTGTGCGTGTGCATATGCCTCTGCGGGCTTGGGTGCGAATGCATATACACTGGTGCACATGTCTCTGTGGCTGTGTGTGTGCGTGTGTGTACAGGAATGGCAGCATATCTCTGTGCACATATGTGTATAGTCATGTATGGTGTCCATTCATACTTGTATCACGTGTATGGATGTATGTATTTGATTCCATGTGGAACATGTATATGCATGTGTGTTTTGCTTGCATACGTATGTGTTTGATCCCAGTGCATGAGGCTTTTGTATGGGTGTGCATGTGTGTACCTGCATGTACACGTGAGCACGTATGTATGTGTCTCTACGTGTGTGTGTGTGTGTGTGTGTGTGTGTGTGTATAACTGAGGTTGGGATGCAGTGGGAAGAAGAGGAACTGGCCCAGAGGGGAGGCAGCAGAGGCAGGGCCATGGCCGTGTTCATCTTGCCTTTGGGGCATCCTCTATACCCAGAGTGCTCAAAAATATCTACTGGGTGAATGCATGAGAGGAATGGGGAACCATAGAAGACCCTCTGTTGGGTAGTGTGGAGTAGGTGCTGAGGCTACAGGCAGCCGCTGTTCTCCTGGACATCCCTCTCCCCCTACGTGCACATGTGCATCTGTGAGTCTTCCCAAGTGTGGGTGGCCCCACCTGCAGAGAGGAACCAAGGCTTCTGCAAAGGCATGCCCTCCTGCAGACTCTTCCCAGGCAGAAGAGAGAGGAAAGGCAGCCAGGGTGCACAGGTGCACCCCACAGTCTCAGCCTTGATAGGTTCTCTACCTATTGTCCATGGGGATCCCCAGAAAGTTCTGGCTGCTCCCATGCCAGCCGCAGAGGATCCTTACTGTCCAGTGAGATTTTGTACCTGCATCATAGGCAGAGAAGACAGCTAGGGAGGGGCTTAGAGGGAGAAGATGTCAGGCAAATGGAAATGACATTGGCTCCCACTTTGGGACAGGATTGCAGCCACAATCTCATCCTCAGAGAAGGAGAGCCATGGTGTGAGGGTGTGCTCATGTTTCTAAGACCTGAGAAATGAGCATCAAAGGGAAATAGGGGTGTTACATCATGGAGAGATGTCCTATCTGGCCATACACTCAGAGGCACACATAATTGACTTGGGAAGAGAAGAGACAGAACCTGAGCTGACAAAGAGAAAATATGGATTTTTCTAAAGACACGTGAATGTGTGTGTGTAATAACACGTCAAACCACCCTGAGAAATGGCTCCAGAGTCCACAGTCCCATAGTCACAGTAAAAAATACTCCTCAGCTTCAAAACTGAGATTTCCTGTGCTTTAGGATAAGGATGGAGTTTGCATTTATTTCTTTAAAATTTTTTTTATGAAAAAAGGTTAAACACACTTTCATGACAAAATAATAGGAGAATAACAATAGCTAATACATTGTATAGTCTCATCTTCAAAGTAGTTACTCAGAGTACAAGATATGGACATAAAGATTCTCCAGTGACATTAGCACGAAGCTCCCTCTTCATTGAACTGGAAGGCCCTGGTGGGATCGCTAACGTGCACGGCTTTCCGTTTTCCTTCTCTCCTTTCCCCTTGCCCTTGTCCTAGTTCCTATTTCCTTTGAAATAATTTCTTCCCATTTCAAAATATCTATTGTACATTTTAGACATTATTTACTTTCAATTTCTCATATCAAGGAGATAATGCAATGTTTACATGTGTGAGTCTGATTTATTTCACTTATGAATATGGTCTCAAGTTGTACCCATTTACCTATAAAGGTCTCAAATTTATCCCTTTTTATGGCTGAGTAGTACATTGTTGTATA
The DNA here is from genome assembly GCA_004027595.1 of Dinomys branickii. Lineage (NCBI taxonomy): Eukaryota > Metazoa > Chordata > Mammalia > Rodentia > Dinomyidae > Dinomys > Dinomys branickii. Next base: position 87,767 of record PVLD010007818.1, read on the forward strand.
AAAATACATCTTTTTTAACTCATTCCTTGATTGATGGGCATTTGGATGTTTCCAAGATCAAGCTATTATAAATTGTGCTGCTATAAACATGGGTGGACATATATCATTGTGATATAATGTTTTTAATTCTTTTTTTTTTTTGGTCTTTTTTTGATGTTTTAAATTCTTATGGGGAGATAGCTAAAAGGGGAATATTTGGGTCAAATGGGGTCTCTAGCCCTAGCTTTTTGAGACTTCTCCATACTGATGTCTACAGTGATTACACCAGTTTGGACTCCCACCAACGGTGGAGAAGGGTTTCTTTTTCCCCACAGCTCCCCCCAGCATTTGCTATTGGTGGATTTCTTGATGATAGCCACTTTTCTAGAGTGAAATGGAATCTCAGTGTTGTTTTAATTTGCACTTCTCAAATGACCAATTGTGGGGTTGCAGATGCCCGCCGCGCATAGGAAGACACCAACAGACACTCACTCATGTAATTCGCAAGGGGTCTTTATTATCCAGGCATGCGTGGGGCTCACTGAACACACAGGAACAGAGAGCCCCGAGTTGGGCCCGAGCAGGGCTTATATGCTTTAGAACAAAGGGAGGAGGGGTTTTTGCAAGCGCAGTTACAGAAGCAGATGGCATTGGTTACTTTAAAGGGGCTTTTACATTCATTGGGGGAAATAGCTAC
>PVLD010007819.1:0-88486 GCA_004027595.1 Dinomys branickii
AGTGGGTTTTCTCTGGGTCTTCCTTCCATGTCTCTGTTCCAGCCACTCAGGTTAAAGTGGGTTTCCTCTGGGTCTTCCTTCCATGTCTCTGTTCCAGCCACTCAGGTTAAAGTGGGTTTTCTCTGGGTCTTCCTTCCGTGTCTCTGTTCCAGCCACTCAGGTTAAAGTGGGTTTTCTCTGGGTCTTCCTTCCATGTCTCTGTTCCAGCCACAATGGCTCCCTTGCTCCTTGCTTATGTGAGATACACTCCCACCACAGGACCTTTGCACTTTGCTACTCTCTCTACCTGGAACCCTCCTCCCTGCCCTTCACATGGCCACCTCTTTCTTTTCACCGACTGAAGTTGTTCCTTCCCAGGAAGAGCCTTCTCTCTCTGACCACCTGCTTGGACACAGCCATAACCTCTATCTCCTCTGCCCCCCAATTTCATTTTTTTCTAATTACATATCACCAGCTAAAAGTTTATACATTTATCAGCTTGTTTATCCTCAAGAGGACAAAAAACTTGTCATTCTTTTGTTTTTTGTTTGCTTGTTTGTTGTTTTTTGACACAGGGTCTTGCTGTGTCATTCAAGCTGGCCTCAAACTCACTATCTAGCCCAACTGGCCTCAAGCTTACAACAATCGTCGTGCCTCAGCCTCCCAAGTGTTGGGATTACAGGCATGTGCCATTATACCCATCTGTGAGAAACATGCTGTTCTTAATATCTGCCACATTTCTAAGGCCCCAAAACTGACTGGCCCATTGTAAGGACTTAATAAATATCCACAGAATAAATTGATTAAGTCCACAAATGTTGGTATATATTTTTGCTTGTTTCATTGCTTTGTTTTGAGACAAAGTCTCCCGACTAGCCCAGGCTGGCCTTGGACATCTGATGCTCCTGCCTCAGCCTTCCAAGTATTTGGAATACAGGTGTGCACTGCCATTTCAGGCTTCTATGAAATGTTTAAAGACCACAGCTATAAAGTTGTGTTTCTCCAGGGCTCCATGAATCTCAGAATCTATGGTTTTACGATTTCCCTGCTCTGACTTCTAAGTAATTGAGAGATTTTAAAACCCCTGTGAGCTGGGCCTTAGAGTCAAATGAAAGGCTGCAGCAGGAAGACACAAAACAGCTGATGGGAACCAACTGTCGGACCAGGATGGGTCAACACTCAGGGCAGGAAGAGAAGTGGGAGGAAAGGAGACAGACACCCAGCAGCGAGAGAGAGTAAGGGCTGCAGCCCAAGGCCCTGGCCCGGGTTTGGGGCGGCTCCTTCCCAAGACCCACCAGTCCACGTCCAGCTCCTACCGACTGCTCTGGAACTGCTGGTCTATCTCCGCCAGGGACTGGCCTTTTGTTTCAGGAACGAAAAAGTAGATGAAGCCAAGACCGAGGATAGCGGTCAGCCCATAAAGCAGGAAGATCCAGGACAAGCCAATGGCACCTGGGGACAGGAAAGCAGGTGTGAGTGCCCTGCAGCCTGGGCCTTCTGGCAGGTTCTAGGTGGAGCACTGAAAGTCAGTTCACTCAAAGGCTCTGGATGACAGATTTGCGGCACAGCCATGGAGCTGTCAAAAAGTACCTCAAGGCACGAATGTGACCAACCACCCAGAGGGAGGGAAAGAACCAGGGCACAAACCCACAACACAAACGGGGCAACTTGTACTTAGGAACAAGATCACTTGCCCACATCTAACACAGTAGCCATGTTCAGAATTTGGTACATCTGAACTGAGGCAGTGACATTCATCTTGACATGAAATAGTTTGGTAGGGACACAGCTTTGGCAAAGCCCAGCTTCAAAAATAAGACTTCAGAAGTCCCAGCAATGGGTCATGTAGTGAAGTGGTCATTCAGGAAACTGACCTTCGGCCAATTTGGCCTGTGACTGACAGGCTGGGGAGAGCACAGAGACTGAGGCTCAGTCCCTGGACCAGGGCCTCAAGCAGCCCTGTACCTCTTCCTCCTGGAGCCGCAGGTGGGGGCAGGGTTCCAGTGCCAGTGACCAGAGTAGGGATGACCCTGAGTCCTTGGAAGTCAGCTGACCCAAGACAGAAAAAGAAGGCCATAATGGAAGAGACTTTGTTGTGGCAGAAGCACAGATTATGTTTTGGAGGCAGTTCTGTCTGTTCACAGCCATGGCCTCACTTCCAAGCAGCCTGCCCAGAGAGGGCCTGGCAGGGAGCCAGCACGGCAGAGTTTCTGTCCTCGGCCTACCTATCTGTGAGGTGAGGATGATATGAGCCAGTCCCCCTTTCTTTCCCATCTTCTTTCCCTCTCCCTCTGCTTCTCTCCTCCCCTCTGTCTCCCTCATTCATTCCCACTTACAGGAATGCCTGAAGTCTGAGGCAGCAGAAAGAAGCCTAGAGTGCCTACTCCTGTGCCAGGAGACAGTTATGGTGGATGGCTTCTTCCTCCAGTACCCCCGACAGCTCCATGAGTTGGCTGAGTCCCTGAGGCAGGAACTCTTGGTCACATGGAGAAGGAAAGGAACTGAGTGTTAAAGCACTGTATTGTGTCTTAGGACCCACAGTGAAGGAGGCCTGGGCATAAGATTAGCCACTGTGATTGGCTCAGAAATGGACATGTGGTCTTGCTGAGCCAATGAAGGCTTGTCCCAGGACTTTAGTTGGAGCCAGTGAGAAAGGGGCTTTCTTTCCCTGGCTGCCAAGCTGAGTGGCTGCTGGCAGCCACCTTTGTCCCGTGAGACTGACCTGCTTGGGTGTGAAGTGACACGCTGAGGTGAAAGAGTGAAAGATGGCTGACAACCCAGGGATCAGCTCTGCCTGAAGCCACCCCACCTTCCTCTGGTCGATGATTTAAAACATAATATTCCCTTAGAGTCCCAACATAACTTGGGCTCTACTGGGTTTTCCGTCACTTGTGACCCAAGTGATACTGAAACCCTGGCTCTGTCTGAGAAAAACTGTTTCTGGATCTGGGTGGAACTAGGTGGAGGGAGGAGGTCCAAGGACTCACCAATGAGATCGAGAAAGAAGAGGCTGATGAGGAGGTTGGTGGCCCAGTTGAAGCTGTTGCAGAAAGCAAAGGCTCTGCCGCGGACCTCCCCGGGGTAGATCTCACTGAGGACGAGCCAGGTCACTAGGACAGAAGAACAGAGGGGCTCCTGGGCTGAAGTCTGGCACCAGTGGGCCGAACGGTGGCCTCCCAGCAGTGTGGGTAGTGTCAGGCTCCTGACACCAAAGTCTCCCCAGCTTCATTCCCCTTTATGGTGTAGAAGTTCCTTGTGGGTGACCACAGTCTTTTTGCCCAGGATTCAGGGATTTCCTGGGACACAGACTTAACAGTGCTGAGATGAGGATAGTCATAGACAACTAGGATGGTTGGTTTCTACCCTCTATGTTAAATTTCTTTCAAGTAAACCTTTCTAGTTGAGTTATCCAGGGACAAATCCAGGTTGTATGGGGCCTGATGCTTAAACAGTTTAGAGGCCATCATATATACATATATTTTACATGAAGTTAGGCCCCCACCCTGGGGGGGTTCCTGAAGCTTTAGGTCAATCTGCCTCTAGTGTGCCACTTGACTGATAGGGCCTTAAACTGCCCAGTAAAAGGGATGGAAGGAGGCTCCAGATTTACCTGCAAGAAATTCCACTTACCTGGTCCAAAGCCAAAGGAGAAGGCACTCACAAAGGCCATCAGGCAGACTAGGGCTGTCCAGCGCAGCAGGGCGTGCTCTGGGGTGGGATCAGGGGACACCAGGGAGGTGGTGCTCAGGGCTGGCAAAGGAGTAGCTGTGGCAGCTCTGGTTCCAGGATGCAACTTGGTTTTCTTAGCAGTTGACAAGATTGGCTCCCATTGGGCCCCTCTGGTTCTTGGCATCGGAGGTAGTGATGGTTCCTTTAGCAGGTCAGAGCCTCCAGGGAAGCCTGTCTTTTGGGTGGCATTGGGCATGGCCAGGCAGCTGGGGCCCGAGTCCATGGGCACCACAAAGCTGACAAGGCCTATGCCACTGACTGTCAGGGCCATAAGCGTGCAGCCAGCTAGCAGTAGGACCCTGCGGCCGGCATGGTCCACCAGCCCCATGGCAGTCACAGTAGCTACCACCTTTACCACGCCGAGCCCCACAGAGGCCAGCACCGCAGAGGACCCTCCACGAAAGCCGACTGAGTGGAAGATGGTAGAAGCGTAGCACAGAACATTGGGCTGCCCTGTTAGCTGCTGGAAAAGCACCAATCCCAGCCCCACGGTGGTCCGGCCTCTCATGTTGTCCCGGGCCCTGAAGAGGTCCAGGAATGTGTAGTGTGGCCTCCCCAGGCCAGGCTTGGTGGCCTCCCCTCCCTGGAGCGGGATGAGGTCCTTGTACACTGCAGTCTCCTCTGCACCAGCTGGGAGGAAGAGGAGGCTGAGACACTGCAGGAGAGCTGGCGCAGCAGCCCAGCCGAACATGTGCCTCCACCCCCCGGGGGTGCTGGCCAGGGCATAGTTGAGGGCATAGGACAGCAGGATGCCCATGGTGATGCCTGCCTCATAGAGGGACACCAGTACTCCCCGCTGTCGAGGTCCCACTAGCTCTGACACGTAGATACAGCAAGCCATGGAGGACAGTGAGATGGCGAAGCCAACTGCCAAACGGCCTACGACCAGCCAGGGCAGAGAGCCGGCCAGGCCCAGGCTCAGGCTGCCCACCAGCAGCACCAGGTTGCTCCCCAGGATGGTTCGCTTCCTGCCATAGTAGTCAATGAGGAAGCCGCCCCCCAGAGAGGCGAGGAGCCCGCCGAGGAGCAGGCTGCCCACCAGGAGTTCCTGCTGTGAGCAGCTCAGTCCAAAGTCAAGCTGCAGTGGCAAAAGCGCACCTGATATGATGGCCAGTTCATAGCCAAAGGTCAGGCCGCCCAGCAGAGACACAGAGGCACACAGGGGCAGGACGCGTGGAGGAGAGCCTGGAATAGAATAGCATAGAATCAGAGCGGTTTCTTGCAGGAGTACGCACACAGTGTTCCCCCATCTGTCTCATCCTCCACCCAGCCGCCTACTATTCCATGATACTTTCATTCATTTGTCCTTCCTTGCTTGCTTGCTTCCTTCCATCTGTCCATCTATATATCCACTCGTCAGTCCATCAACCGCTCCATCCATCCACCTATCCATGCATCCATCCACTATTCATCCATCTCTCCATTATTCTGCCCTTTAATTTGTTCAACCACCCATTGATTTATGAATCCATCTATCCACCTGTCTTTGTATTCCACCCTTTATATACCCAACCCATCCACACAACCATCTGCCCGCCCATCCATCCATCCATCCATCCATCCATCCATCCAGACTTATCTGGCACCTGCCACATTCCAGGCTGCATTCTTGAGGCTGACAATACAGGGGTGTTGTCAAGGACCTGACACTCTGCCAGGCACAGGCAGATGATAAATATATGACATAACGTGCAGTGGTGGTGGATGTCGTGAAACAATAAAGGAACGAGAGGAGGCCGACAGTGACAGAGGAGGATTCTTTTAAGTAGGGCTGTCAGCTAGTGGGGCTCTGTGGAGAGGGCATCTGAGCAGAAATCTTAACAGCGAGAGGGGAAAGCCACGACAGACCCAGCAGAGAAACAGACTAGATGACACAATGCCAAGTGCGGAGGTGGGAGGTTAGCAAGTTCTAGCCCTCGGCAAGACCCTGTCTAAAGAGAAAAAAAATTAGAGCAAAAGCTGTGGATGTAGCTCAGCGCAAATGGGTTCAATCTCAACACCCACCCCCCAAAAGCAGCACAGAGGTAGATGCTTTCAAGTTCAGATCGGAGTTTCTCCTTTCACCATGAACATAGTCACATTTATGACAATTACTGATAAGCTGGAATCCGCTCCTGACACTGTGTTAGCGTCTTCCGCTCATTGTACTTGGGCTATCAAGATATTTTTCTCCCCACTCTTGCTTTGGATGAATCAATTTTTTGTTGTTGTTCCACACCCTGCCACCCTGATGTAAGTGTTTACATTCTGTTTCCTTTCTTCTTAGAGCAGCACTAGCTGGTAGAAATTTCTGCCATGATAGAAACTTCTGTATCTGAGCAGTTGCACATGACCGGCTGCATGTGGACACTTGAAAGTTGGCTAGTGCAATCAAGAACTGGGTGTGAGGGGGCCGGGGGTATAGCTCAGTGGCATAAGCGCTTGCCTGGCAAGTGCAAGGTCCTGAGTTCGATCCCTGGTACTGGAAAAAAAAAACCAAGAACTGGGTGTGCTATTTAATTAATTTACTTATAAAAACATGACTCCAGGAGGTGGGCTGCAGTGTTACTTAGGAGCGAATATCTTGACAGCCGGGAAGAGCAAGTGCCTGGTCCACGGTCAGAGGTAGTGAGCAGCGAGTCTTGATCCAAAGAGGGCTGTCTAAGCAGGGTGCACACTTGTACCTGACCCGGGCCAGGCCCGGGCAGGATGCCATTTCACTCTGATCTCGTCTGCTGCCCTTCCCTGCTCACAGGCAATCTTCCTGTGGGGAAGGACTCATCCCCTCATTCTACTCCCTGTCCCATTCCCTGGGCAACTTTCTCAGGAGCATGGGATGAGCATTTCCCCATGTCCTACCATCTGTCCTCGCCACTCCTTGCTTTGCCCCCTTGGTCCCCGGGGTTCACTCCCGCAGGGAACGGTCCTTTTAGGCCATGTGAGGCAAGTGAAGTGAAAGCACAGGATTTTTTTGCCATCTCTGCATTCCCACTGGGGTGATAGGGAGCCCAGCCAAAGGCCAGGGCCCAGCTGACTTCCCAGGGGCTCTGCTGGAAAGCAGGTAAGTTCAGACCAGGGTGGCAGAGAGGAAAGCAGAGGGAGGTAAAATAGGAATAATTCCAGATCCTCTTCTGGAGCACCTCCATGTGCCTGCTCTGGATCCATCCTCATAGCAACCTCCGGGGATGCTGTTACACTCAACCTACTTTGCAGGTGGGGAAACTAGGGCTTGGCATGTTCTCACAGCTAGGAAGCAACAGGACCAGGACACAAACCCATACACTGAAGAGCTCTGCTTCGAGGACCTCCCAGCATGAAGGGCGAACCAGAGATAAGAAGCGCAGTAGACAGCAGTGCTGCAAAGTAGAGGCAGAGGGAGAAAAGGCTGTCACAAAAATCCCAAGTGTGGGGAACCACTTAGATTGCTTCAAAGCTCAGGGGCACCTAAGGACACCTGAGGATGTGACCCCGCTTATTTAGCACAGGTGCACAGCAGGATACAGTTATGTAACCATGACTTAGCACAGGTAGACATGCATGTGCTGGTTGCAGCACTACACAAGGATGTAAATATGTGATAACAACCTGTATAAGAATTATACAATGAAGATACAGGCGGCTCTTACAGTCTTGCACTCTGCTCTGCTCTACGCTGCCTGCTATTGCTGTTGATTGTTGTACACATGCATTCTTTAATCTGGGGACCTCACCCATGAAAATCTTCTTTGCCCTCCCCCACAGCAGGCCTTCACCAAGTAACAAAGTATGGTGAAGTCACATTGTCCCAGGGAGCTATAAAGGACAGCCCCGAAGATGTCAGCGCCATCAGAAAGACTGAGGAAGTACATTCCTCTCCTTAGGCTCTCGACAGCTCCCACCACCTGTGCAAGTAGGTCCAGGCTCCTTAGTGTGACATCCAAGCCTTTACATGCTGGCTTAACTCCTCAGCCACTGTTCTTCTTTGTCCTGGTGCAATGCCCATCCCTACCACACTCCTTTCCCCAGGCACTTCCACTCCTGCCACATGCTGCCCACTGTTGTGCTGCTCTGCCTTTGTACCTGCTGGTCCACCTGCTTGCACTGCCCTGAGTTCTCAAATGTCCACTCTCCCTCTTTGCCCCAGCTCACCTCCATCTCCCCTGGGACCCCAGGTAGGCATATCCATTACTGAGTATTCATACTTAGTTCTGTGTTGGGACTGTTGTCGGCCCTACAACACAGGAGGTACTGTCATTCCTATTCTACAAAAAAAAACATCGAGGCCCAGAGATGTAAAGACATTTGCTCAAGGTGGCACAGGGTGTAAGGGAGAGCGGGGATTTGAACTCAAGCAGTTTGACTCTAGAGTCCTCAAATCAGATGTGATCAAAACTAAAATCTCACATTATCGCTTGTCCAGTGGAGGCTGTGAGCTGAGCGCTTGAAGTTCATTTTCTCACATGGTTCTCATGCCCTTCCCCAGGATAAGGGTATTTTACAGGGACCACATGAATGTCAGAGAAGGTGACAAACATTGCAGGTCACGATGAAGTGGGAGCAGCGGGGCTGCAGCCCAGTCCTCATCCTGGCCCTGACAGATAGAGCCCACTCCCCGGCCCAGCACAGAGAGCACCGCCTGGGAACTCTGGACACAGCCAGTGCTGTGGACACCTCCATCCCTGCACGCACACGTGCACGCAGGCAGGCAGGCAGGCAGCCACGCTCACAAGCACACACGCATGCACGCACGCCTCAGCCATCCAGCCCCGCTTTACCCAGAGTGTATGCTTTGGCGATAGCGAATGTTTTAGAGCTTTCAGTTATACAAACAGCCCCCTATGGCACGCGTGCCTTAGGTTCACCACCACAGGTTAGACCATAGCTGTTGAATTAACTTAGGAGGGATGAGAGGGATGATAGCAAGGAGCTAGCGCCAACCTGCATATTCCGGGGAAGACCTTGACTTCTCTGGGCCTCAGTTTCCTTCAGGCTTGGAAGTGCTGTGTGGTGGTGTTAAAGATGCACTATGTAGTCACAGCTGGTGTTGTACAACAGCTGTGCCATTGTTGTGGGTGAGAGGCTGGGTGGTGCCGTGGTTAGGAATTCAGCCTGGAGCCAGAGTGTTGGAGTTCTGTCAGCTTCTCTTCTCCATAGCTGTGTAACCTTGGGCAACTCGCTTAACCTCTCTGAGCTTCTTCTAACGTACAAATGGGATAATATCTGCCTCATATGTCTGCCTAGCCTTACAGGCAATGTTAGCTATGATTCTGCATGGAACAGCAGAATGAGGATTTAAGAAATAATTCAGGTCACGTTCCCCACCCTCCCACAGCCCACCCCAGTTTAAAACCTTCCAGCTGCATCATCTGGTATGAGATCCAAGCTCCTCACCCTGCAAGGCCCTGCAGGATCTGGCCGCTGCTCCACTGGGCTCCAGCAGTGCTGGCCGGAGGGCTACACCAGCTCATCCTTGCCTCAGGGCCTTTGCCCTTGCTGTTCCTGCTGCTGGGAAACTCTTCTCCCAGAACTCCACAAGGCCCGCTTCTGAGTAAAGGCTCAGCTCCAGGAAGCCCACCCTGCCTGCTGCCCAACAGATCCTTCTACTGGGCCCCTGTTCTCTGTATCCCACTGCATCTTATTCAGGCACTTGTTCATCCTGTCGTGCTCACTGGGAATCCTGAACCCTTACAAAGTAGATGCTCATTAAAGAATGAGGGGCGGACTGGCTCTTAGAACCTCTGAGTCCCGAGAGGGACCCAGAAATTCCAACCGCCCCAGTTCTGCACTGGGCTGCCCGGACCCCTGGTGTCCAGGGTGGGCGGGGTGTGGGTGCTTAGGGCTGGGCGGGCGGCGGATGAAGGTTCGCTCCTTTGATAGCCTCACCTCCTCCCCTGTCCGCAGACGGGGAGGCTGCCCCGCGGGGGTGGTCAGGACCGGGGTCAGCCCGACACAAGACCGGGCCAGAGGCGCGGGGCACTCTCAGCCTCTTGCACTTCCCAGGCAGAAGGATGGAAGGAGGCGCCTGAGGCCCCTGAACAGCCGCGGCCAGGCCTTGCTGCCCCGCGGGAGGAGCGAAGCCGGTGTGGGGATCGCAGAGGCCCAGGGCACAGCCCAGGGGTGGCCGGGGTCCAGGCAGCCAGGATGGGACTTACCCATGGCGAGCCGCGCTCCGCGGGCCGGGCGCGCATCCCCTCCCCGGCGGAGTCCCCTCGGAGGCTGCCACCACAGGACAAACTTTCCGGCCCGCCCGGCTGCGCCCCTCCCTGCCTCCCGCGCCGCGCAGCCGCCACGTCGGCCAAGGGAGGCGGGACGTGTGCTGTCCTCCGGCTCTGCCAGAAGTTCTCGGTGGAGTAAGAGCGCGCCTGGTCCCTCGCTTTGTCGCAATAGGAGAGTCCCCAGTCACGGTGGCCCACACTTGCCTGACCTCCCAACTTACACACACACACACACACACACACACACACACTCAGATTCTCATCACCCATTCATCCCACACCTATATGTGGGCGGGTGCTCCCCAGGGCCTGGCTGGGTTGGTAGGTTTTGTTCTTAAGGAGCTTATACTTCAGTGCCAGAAGAAAAATAAATAACAAAACGAGCCACGAAAATACCTGTTATCGGGGGGCCAGGGTTATAGCTCAGCAGCACAGAGCCTGCCTGGTAAGTGTCAGGTTCTGAGTTCCATTCCTGGTTCCAAAGAAAAAAAAATTGCGTGTTACTGAACAAGGCTGGGCAGAAAATTAAGCCAGGGCAGTGGGCTGGGCATGCTATGCTAGGCAGATCGTTAAACATTAGCAGGCCTGAGGGACAAAAGGCATCAAAAACCTGCTTTGCCAATTATAGTTAAAGAAATAAAGCAGTGTATAATAATACATTTAGAATAATCTATTAAGTTTCAGATCAAAAAATATTTGGCCACAACATAGAGAAATCTTATGGTCAGAGAGCGAGAGGCTGCACTACGTGACCAGCCAATTCAGAGTCATTTTCACTTCAAGATCTACCCACAGTATGTACATTAAACTAAGACCTAACTCAGAGTATAACAGTGTACTTCAAGAAGAGCTCTGACCACCTGGGAAGACCAAAGAAGACCTTTTACAAAGTAAGAGATAGACATTCCAGACTTCACTTTTAAGACAGAATGTGCAGAGGCATGATCACTATAGAAACAGAGCAAAGGTAATCACTGTACCGTAGTCCCCTAAGCCCTCAGAGTTACTGTCCCTACATCAAAGGAGACCCACTGCCGCTCTGTGCAGGGGCCATCTTGGTTCTGCCCACCCTGTCCCTTAAGGCTATACTTTTGCCCCCATATTATTTTGCGCAGTTCAATAAATTCTGTCTCTACTTTCACAGTGTTGTTCTGTATCTTGACTCAATCTTTTCATCAAGAGCGCGAGGATGGAGGAAACTTCCCACTAACAGGCAGATGGGGACACTTGAGGAGGGGGCCTCTGAAGACCTGGTGGTCTAGGCGGGAGGAACAGCAAGGGCAAAACCCTGTGGTGAGAAGGAGCTGTTGGGATACAAAGAACAGCAGCCTTGAAACCAGAGGGTTTGGAGCCTGGGCGTGGACAGGCAGAGTAGAGGGGGAGAGTCCTGGAAGGGACAGGCTAAGGCCTGTTCCTTTAAGGCCTTGGAGGGGTCAGGATCATGGGTTTCAAGGGTTATAGGAGCAAGACCAGGAGCCACTTGGGAGCCTGCTGGAGGAGGAGAGGTGAGATGGGTTTGACTCGGATGATAGCGGGGGAATGGAGAAGAGTAGGCAGATTGCAGAAGTGGCAGAGAGGACTTGCGCAGTGTAAGAGGAGCAGCTCAGGGCTGGGAAAGCAGAGCGAGAGTTCTGTGTTTGCTCTTCTGTGACACCTGAGACTGTGTGACATGACACTGGGCATCCATGTGGAAATAGGTGGGCAGTTGGATACCAGCCTGGAGTTCTGGAAGGGAGGCATGCAGGGGACACCACCACTAATTCTCACTGAGCCAGCATGTATGAAATCCCAGGGATGCAGGCTCCTCCCACCCGAGTGCAGGGTCACACACCTGTGCGGGAAGCTATGTTCACACCAACCCAGCCTTGTGGTGGATACATGTGCCTTCGCCCAGCAGAAACCGAGAGCCATGGACACAAATGGGTGTCTTGGCAGAGATAGCATGGGTGAGACTTTGGAGCAAGGGTTTTTTGGTATAGTTCTGAGAATAGCAGTTTTGTTACCAATTTCTAATCTCACACTGGGCACTGACTGAGCAGCAAATGAGGCTTTTACTCTTGGCCAAGAATAGCAGAAATGGGAGTTAAACCCACAAATCAACTTCTTCACCCCTTGTTGGTTTTGAGTTTATAGAAACAAGTTAAAAGAAATGAGGAGGAAAGGGTAAGCTGGTGAAGAGGAGAAATCATGTCTTTTCTAGAAATGCACAGATATTTTCCAGAAATTTAGGTGCTGCCTCTTTTTGCTCCTTTTACAGTTCTTTTTTTTTTTTTAAGATAAGGTCTCACTATGTAGTTCAGGCTGGACTTGAGCTCACCTTGTAGCCCAGGCTGGTCTTGAACTGGCAACAATCCTCCTGCCTCAGGCTCCTGAGTGCTGGGATTAAAGGCATGAACCACCACACCCAGCTGATTCCTTCTATAGCTCTTTCCAAGTCATCATCATGGTAACTCTGAAGTGTCATGGCATTGGGGTGGGGTTGTCATTTAGCATGCAGATGGGATTATAATAAAGTTAGAGGTTGTGTAATAGTTGCTCCAACAGCCATTATAGATCCAGCCAGTCTGGGTTTGCTTATGGGACCTCTGGCCTAGAGATGTTTTGTCTTCAAAACTAAACAATATTAAAGCAGGTTAGGAATTTGGGTAGGCCAGGCAGAGATCATGAGATTAAGGCAGGAGAACATTTTGGCTCCATGGCTGCAAAATTTGTTGTTTCCTCCCTTAAAATCTAGGCAGGCTTCAACTAGTAGGGTGCACAGAAGAGCGCTGTGTAACTCAAAGCCTGGGTTCCTGGGATACAGGGATCCTGAGCCTGCGTGTAGAAGGCTGACTACCTGCCATGCTGTGAGGAAGCCCACACTAACAGAGGCACCATGGGTGGTTGTAGTCCAGGGTCTCTGAGTCCCAGCTCTAGAATGAGCCATCAGATGGCCCCTATTCCCAGATGACAAACCTTCTAGCTGGGGACACAGTGGAACAGTGACGTACTGTGTCCATCAGACTGCTAGGATTCCTGTCCCACAGATTCCATGAGTATAGTTAAAAGGTGTCACTGAGCTGCAAAGTTTTAGAGTAAACTATTTTTTTTTTTTTTGGCGGTACTGGGGATCGAACTCGGACCCTGTGCTTGCTAGGCAGGTGCTTATTCCACTGTAGAGTAAATTGTTGATGGACCAGTAAATGGGACAAAATCTGGAAGGACTGAGTGAGAATTATATACTTTTATTAATGTGGGTGATGGTGTCCTGGGACAGATTTTCAGGTTCTTGTGTGTGATGACCAAAGGACAGACCATGGCACGTGACGATAAGGAAAGAGAAGCAAAACTTAATGGAATTTAAAGGTTACACTCAGAGGGAGGGGCTTGTGTGGTGGAAAGGCACAAGTGTGGATGTGTTGGGCTTAAGAATTTGAAATGGGCTGGCCTAGGGCACCTCCTACTGAGTCTTTTAGAGCATGATGGCCAGTGATGAACAGGGTGCCAGGTTATGTCAGCTGTGCCTATTGCACATGACCTTTCCCATAATTCACGGTGTTGTAATTGGTATGAGATATGGTCCATATGTATGAACTTTTAATAAGCAAGCTCTAAGAATGGTCACTGTAGGTCATACTGACAGGTCTGGCATGTATGCATCCTGGTATGGGATTTTGGAATTTCCAGGAGTCTTATCTTTGCCTCCATGTAGTGGGACAAAGGTTAGGGTGGTTGACCCTGAGCATGGTCCAGACTCAAGTGAGTGGAGGGGAGTGATCCCAAGCCCTCATTGTACTACAGGTACCTATATTACTTGGAGTTAGCATTTTACATGTATTAGTTTACTGTGAACCCTCACAATGGCCCTGAGGATGTGAGGCTCCAGGAGGACTGAGCTTCAGTTGCCAGCTGCCAATCCGCTCTTCACCGGCTGCCTTCCTGTCCTCTCCTCCCCCTCTCTTGCCATTTCTTGCAATGACACCTGAGATAAACCACTGTTATAATTTGGATCTAGGATGTGCCCCCAAGGTCTCATGTTACAACCTCTTACACTTGAATCTGTTCCACAGTCTGCAGGCACCTAATGAAGAGTGTCGCCACCACACTGCCCTTAATGCTCAACTCATCATGGTCTTCTCTTGTTTTCTGGTGGCCTTTGGAAACCCAGTCACCCAGCCCCGCCAGCCTTCCAACTCTGAATCACTTCATTTTCTATCAGAGCTTCTTGGCTTTCCACTTGCCTCTCTGTACCTTTAGATACCCTGGCAAACAGGAAGCTGTCAATGCCCCTCCTTCACCCTTTAGCGGTCCAAAAATACAAGAGGCAATATTTAAAGATAGCTTTATTTTCTTTTGTCATGAGCACACTCTTAAGCACGACTGGCTTCTTACTCAGGTGTTGCTGCTGTGTGGGGAGACAGACAAGCTTGCTGGCTGGCTGATAGACATGACACACAGACATGAATCAGTCATTTAAACCTACAAGAAGGGAATCTGTGACGGCATAAAGAAGGAAAGGTTTCCAGGGACACTGAAGCTTAGAGTTGGATTTCCTCCTTTCTGAGGTCAGGAAGGGCTCTCCCAGGGAAGCGCCACTTGAGCTGAGAATGGAAGAAGGCCTGCGGGGTATAAGCAAGGAGGAAGGGAAGAGTGCTTCTGACAGAGGAAAGAGTGGGTGCAAAGGCCCTTCAGCAAGAGGGAGTGAGGTCAAGCGAGTTTGGTGGGAGAAGGGTCTGGAGGAGCAGGCAGGGCCTCGTGGGATGAATTAGGATTGGGTCCTTATCCAAAAGACTGGTTCTGGATAGGCTTTGAGTAGTCTGCGCTGGTGGAAGGTGCTGGGAACCACATTACGCCAACATAAAGGGCCTAATGTTTGAAAAGGGTCCTGCTGGGTGTATGAATAAAACCCAGAACCAAGGACATGGGTGTCATAGCAACCCTTGGACCAAAGGGCCTCTCTTTGGTATTTCAAACCAGGCCCCAGTGACAGTAGGGGCGGGGCAAGAAGGGAAAATGAGCCAGTGAAAAGCATCTGCTGTCTCCCAGGCAAGTTTACGGTCAATATCATATTTAATTCTAATAAAAACTGGCCAGAGCTGACTCCTCATTCTAGTGTGTGTGTGTGTGTGTGTGTGTGTGTGTGTGTGAGTGTGTGTGTGTGTATGTGTGTGTGTGAGTGAGTGGGGGTTAATTCCAGGGCCTTCAGATTGAGATGCGGTTTTACAGAATTGCCCAGGATGGACTTCAACTTGTGACTGTCTTGCCTTGGCTTCCCAAAGTCCTAGGACAACAGGCGCATGTCACCACTCACCCTACCCCCAATCATCCGTATCTGAGCACTGGGGAAGTGAAATTCAAAGAAAGGGTGTAGGCGGCTGGGTCACACAGAGTGCTCGGCACTGTGGCTGCTTCTCCTGTACCATGGCCCTGCTCCATCTCTCCTGGCTTGCAACCCACATCCCTCTCTGCTGATGTAAGCAGAAAACTTGTCAGTTTCCTCTGCACAAAGGCCACCTGAGTCCAGTGTCCTGAAGGGGCATTCTGATGATACAGGGGAAAGAAACTTTCAACCTGAACGACATCTGGGATGAGTTCCTGTTCTTTAAAGTCGAAGAATGAATTTTAGGAATGACAGAGGTTAAGAGCAGAATATATTTATTGAGGGAAAGAAAGCTTCTGTCAGAAAGAGGGACAGAAGTGGGGGCCCAAGGGGGCTGACCAGGAACCTGTCTTTTTCAGGGAAATCCACAAGGTGAGACAGCTCCAAGGCAGAAAACATGAGAACTTGCTAGGTGGGTGTGGGGTGGGACAATAAGGTTCCGAGTATAATTGTTTAGGTAAAATTGATTAAATTGGGATCAAGTGAGGAAGCGAGGGGCCATTCCTGTAAGGGGTTGGGTTAGTGACTCTTCCTGGCTTTTTCAAGGTGATTAATACCTATTTAGAATATCAGTGCCTGAGGTCCACCCAATCTAGGGAGGTAAGTGGGCACATCTGCTTAATCTTTTGTCCACAGCTGGAGGCGTCTGTCTTCCCCATAGTTGCAAGGTAGCTCATCTTTCGCACTGGCTCCTTCCAGGGCCTGGCCCTGTCTGACTGCCTATAATATTTTTAATATTTCTATTTAACTCAGCTGCCTCTAACATTGATGGGAAGAGGAGGGACTTTGACCAAGTTTTCTCCCAAATACAGAGAGGGGTGCAGGCGGTAGCACCGCTCTTCTTTTGCACATGCTTTTGTATCTTCACACGACGCATGGAATTTGGAGGCCATCTCGTGACCATAAGGTGCAAAGAGTAAGGATTCAAACAGCATGTGAGGCAGGTAGGGCAAAAAGACAAAAGGATCTTGGGTCCTTGGTGTCATAAAGCTCCTGAGCAACCCCTGGGACCTTTGCCTCTTGAAACGTCATGAACTAATGAGTGAATGTATTGTTTATATTATTTAAAATACTAGATTAGAATACTTGATTACTTGTGCTTTAAAACATCAAACTGTGGTAGAGTCTGCTTATGGAGAACCCTTCCTCATCTTGGCCCAGGAGGTTTATATTTGAAATCCCATGGAAAAGTTACCTGAAACCTAGGGAGTTAATTCCAATCTACCACTTCCAGTGAAACCCATGGAAAGAATAAAGACACTAAGACATATTTGTAGTTATGGGCAGCCAAGGGGTCCTAAGTCCAGCCAGGATGATGGCCATCCAGAACCAAGGCCTCAATTCAGGGCCAAACCCGGGTTTTATTAATTCATGAAAAGTGCAGTGGCTTGAAGATGAGTGACTGTGAGAATGGGGGGAAGTAAGTGAGCACTGTGAGTTGGGCTGGGTAGGAGGCCTGCAATATGCAGAGAGAAGCATCTCCAGAAAGAGTAATCTGCATAGCACAATTGAGATAGTATCTGATGTTTTGGCGTAGGTGCTTCAGCTCTGATGTATAATCTTTTATACCCCAGGAAGTCATAGCCTATCTCGAGGCTTGATCCCAGCCAACAGTGACAGCGTGGAGCATGGCTCTCCATCCCGCCTTACCCCAGTCCACACAGGTTCTATTTGGGAGCTACTGGGAGGCAGAGAAACACTGCCCTGTTGTCTTTGCTTAAAGACCACATATCAGCACCTCTGCTGGACCCATTTGCATTGCTTAAAGCCAACTAAAGGGATAAAGAAAAGTCCTAACCAGCTCTGTACACATCAATACATGGAAACAGGGCTAGGTTCAGACAAAGTGGAGAAAGTTGCTTCTCCTTCAAGGAAAGTCACCAGGTAGGTCCTCTATATCTACTAACTGTCCCTCTCCACCTCCTTTCTTTCATACTTCCTTTTAGTATTAATACCCCAAGGTTCTAGCAGAGCCCACAGCTAAAGAATACATTACCCAGCTTGCTTTGCAGCTTTATGGGTCATGTGTCTGGGTTCTGGCCAATAGGAGGTGAGGGGAAGGGCTCCTTTGTATTTTGGGGCAACCTCTTAATGACCTGCTTTCTACATCCTGGCTCTCATACCCTTTCTTACTGAGTGGAAAGGGGACAATAGAATACACAGAGGAGGAAGCAAGAGAACTGGACTGTTAAATAGAAGAGAAACAAACAGCACTCATCTATTTTTAGATTATTTATGTTAAAGTGCTTTATTCTGTCTGCTACACAGTAATCAAAACATACTCACTCAGGGTGCCTGTTGCAAACCACATAATGGGCTTCTACAGTGAGAAGTGGTCTCAGTGTTCCCTGAGGACACCTTGCATGGGGCTTCCCCACAAGAAATGGTGGTTGGATGCTAGGAATCAAATTATAATCACTACTGCATTAAGCACTCCATAAATAATAATAGCTTCCATGTCTGGAGTACTTATCATGTGCCTGGCACAATGCTAGGTGCTTTACTTCTGGTTCCTCATTAAATCTTCACAAAAGTCCTATAAGATAGATAATAACTTGCTTTAGTTTTTGCAGCAATCAGGACCAAACCCAGGACTTTCACACTCAGCCATGTCTCTAGCCTTTTTTATCCTTTACTTTGTGACAGGGTCTTGCTATGTTGAGTGTTTCCTAGGTGAGCCTCAAATTTTCAATCCTCCTGTTTCAGCCTCCCAGAGTGCTGGGATTACAGGTGTGTAGTATGATGTCCGATAATATTAGCTTACTTTATAAATGAGGAAATTAAAAGCACAGGTAGGTTAAACAATCTGGTCTTCCTTGCTTCTGCCTGGAACCTTTGCATTTACCATTCTCTCTGCTTGATCTTCCCCTAGGAATCAGTTCAGACTCAAATGTCATGCACACGTGCATGTGTGTGGGTGTGTGTTTGTAGTGTTACTAGTGACTGAACCCAGGGTCTTTCCACTGTGTTACATCCCCAGCCCTTTTTTATATTGAGATAGGGTTTTGCTGATCACTGAGTTGTGCAGTCTGGGCTTGAAGCTGTAGGCCCCCCTGCCTCCGCCTCCTAGAATGCTAAGATTACAAGTGTGAACACCATGCCAGGCTCAGATATCACCTCTTCACTGAAACCTTCTCAAGCATTTTATTAAAAAATGCATCACTCCTCTCTTTCACTGCACTATCCATGGGGTAACTATTTAATGCATTATACAACCAGGGTGTTTTCAAGAATAAAAAGGGGGTGCTGTTCATAGTTATGCCAGGAGCAGAGGCAGTTAATAGTTACGTCAAGAGCCAGTGTCTCTGGCAAACCAGTATCCATGTCATCTTAACTATTCCTCTGACGGGTTTTTTTCCATACCACCTACTATTTCCATACCTTCTATTAGTTCCATACCAACTACATATTTCCCTTATTTATTTATTTTCTATTTCCACCTACTATTTTCTATTTCCACCTTCCATGGAGGCAGGAAGCTTTTATTTTGTTTAGTGCGGTGACCCCAGGGCCTTAACCTCTGATATATATGAAATAGTCACTCAGCAAATATTTGCTGAATTTGTGAATAAATGAATGAATGGGCCCCTGGGCCTGAAATGTAGGAAGCGGGTAAGAGACTATTGGCTCAGAAGGGCTCAGGGCTGGAAGTCAAAGTCCCACCTGCCCCCTTTTCCTCGGCTGCTTAGCTTGGCTTTTCTGCCTGGAGACCTGCTGCCCATTCCACAATCACAGGTGGAGGCCTCAGAGGGCCATGCCTGGAGCTATCACCTGAGCCTCTCAGCACCTCCCTTCCAGCAAGAAGCATCCTTTGGGGCTAGGCTACTGCTTCTGCCCTTTCAGCTCCCAGACTGTTCCTAGCACCCTCTTGCGCCAGCCCCACGAAGCTGCTGGTCCGGGTCCACCCCAGTCCTGCCCAGGTTCTCTTCTCTCTGCTTGGCCTAAGCGCCCTCCCACGCCTAGACCTGGTTGAGCCCGAAACCTCGGAGACTCTACAGTACAAGGAAATGAGGTGCACTTTAGATAGAAGTGAAAACTGACACAAACTACTGGGAGGGTAGTTTGGCTGGTGGGTCAGATTTTAAAGAGCTATGACCTAGTAACATCACTTGTAGAAAAAACGTTCCCAGAACCATCCCTGCAGGCTTGCAAAGACGCCTGGGTAAGCCACCTGCAGCAGTCTGTGAGGGAAAACACAGAACTAAAAACGAAACAAAACTGTCTAATAACAGCTTAGCAACAAGGAAGTGTTTTGTGTTTCCCCGCAGAAGAATGTGGTAGTTCTATGTATACGAATGTGGAAAACGGTTGACAAATTACTTGGGGGCAAAAAAGCAAACACGTGAACACTAATCTCATTTATGTTGGGGGGAAACCTTATAACTATATATGTGTGTATATTTGCAATGTAGGAAAAAAGTCTAGAAAGAAACTATATAATGGTCAGCAGCAGCATAGATTGGTGAGGATAGGCAGTCTTTGACGTGTGTGTGTGTGTGTGTGTGTGTGTGTGTGTAAAAATCTGTACTGTAAAAACTTGTTACAACTTGTATTAGTTTTGTAATGATACAGAAGCAGTAAGTTAATACTCCCAGTTCGGCATAGGTTCTGTCTCTGGAAAACTTCTGATTTTCCCTCTTCCTCTCCCCCACAATCTTACCAGCCCCACCCCCTCTGAGTCTTAATTTTCTTTTCTGTAAAGTCAAGTTTCATCCTATAATCTTACTATTCCTGAATGCATTCAATAAATGGTAGATATTATCCTAACATCTAAGACGACGTTGGAAAAACGGTTCATAAGCCGCTCTGCCCGACTCTGACGCGCGTTCACTTTTCTGATTGGGACTCTGGAATCGAAGCGGGAGGAGTCCAAAAATGATACTACCTGGTTGGGAGGCGAAACTTTCCAGAAGGTAAACTCCTGAAAGGATCACAGCGTTTCTAAACATTTTCCTGGAGAGACGCTGAAGCTTTCAAAAGAGACGAGATGCTGGGAGACAGGCTCCAAAGCCGATCCCGATCCTCACCGAGGGCCTGCGGAAAAAGCCTAGGAGTACGGAAAGCGCCGCTCACCGACAGCTGAGGAAAATTTACGGAGATAGACGAAGAGCTGACCAATGGGACTTACGAAGCCGTCCCGGACAGGCACTGAATACTTCAAAAAGAGTCAAAAAGTCTGGAGCCGGAACCACTTGTATAGGGCGGAAGTGGCGGAGGGGGAGATATTGAGTGGCGGAGGAGGGAGGGTTTCCGCCGGAGCGAGCGGAAGCACCGCGGTGAATTTTCCGAAGGAGAGGGAAGAGCGAATGTCTGTACAGAGCTATGGCTGAGGCGAGTCAGGGCCCCGCGCTGGACGCCGGGGCACTGGGCGCGGCCCGAGAGCGAAACAGCCGCTTCTTGAGCGGCCTGGAGCTAGTGAAGCAGGGCGCCGAAGCGCGCGTATTCCGCGGTCTGTTCCTGGGCCGCGCCGCCGTGGTAAAGCACCGCTTTCCTAAGGGTTACCGGCACCCGGTGCTGGACGCGCGGCTCAGCCGGCGGCGGACGGTGCAGGAGGCCCGGGCGCTGCTCCGCTGCCGCCGCATAGGTGAGGCGGGCCGGCTCGCGGGCGTGCGGGACCCGGAGGCTCTGGGCTTGGGAGACGGCGGTGAGGAATTGCGCAGCGCCTCTGCCTCCGTTTGCCGTAGGGTCTCCATTTGTACCGTCTGCCCCGGCCTTGCTTTGGGACATGTCATCCTTTCGTTCCTCTCAATTCATTAATTCTTAAGCCACAAGGTCTTGCAGCAACCAGCGTTTGTCCTAGAGGCATTTCTCCACTCCGCTATTGCTCGACGCTGAAAGTGTTATTTAACCTCTCTGAGCGTCAGTTTCCCCATTTGTACCGTTTCGATTTTCCTTCATTATCTCTTCATTCAGTAGTTTTAAGAAGCAAATAAGCCAGATGTGGCGGCCCAGGCCTGTACACCCACCACTTAGGAGGCTGAGACAGGAGGATCCAGAAGGACCCGGAGTTTGAGGCCAGCCTGTGCTACATGGCCAGACCCGGTCTCAAAAAACTAAACATCAGAAAAGAGGCAGATGTAATTATGGGTACCTGCCCTGTGGCCAGGCACGGCTTCATATATAGCTTTTCAAAAAGTTGTTTAACCTGTATGCCTCATTTCCTTACCAGTAAAGGAAGTCACAGTAGAGGTACCTGTCTTAGAGATGTTGAGTCTATTATATACATGGGCCACATACTGTGTTTGAGTGTATCCCTGGCACATAGCATTCCGTAAATGTCATGTTTCCTTAAGTCATTTATTTTTCATTAAAACATCTTCACAGTCTGTCACCAGAAACCCTGTCACACTAATGCTCAAGTAGAAAAAGTAATTTGCCCAGGGTTACACAACAAGTAAGGGGCCCATCGTCCCTCTAACTCTGAGGCATTAGATTTTGCTCTGCACTTTTTAAAATTAGGTTTTCTTTGTGTGTGTGTCGGGGTGTGGGCATCTGTGCAGCAGGACATGGTTAGCTGGTGCAGTATTTCGGGAACATCTGATAGCAAACACGCAGGCTCATCACTACCCTTGCTGGGATTTAGTGAAGATGGAACGGAGTTACTTGTGTGTTCGGAGTTTCTTTATTTCACCTCTCATACAAAGTGGCTCCTTTGTTTATTACTGTATGGCCATTGGTGGCTATAGTTTCTAGAAAAGTGTTTCTGGCCTGGTTGACATTCAGTAAAGATGCATTAGGTTTATTGGAGAAATTCTCATGTAACAGTAGCGGAAACTGAGGCTTAGGGAAGTTAATGTAATTTAGGGTTACTGCAATTTAGGGTTACTACTAACAAGGAAAGTAGCTGGGATTTTGAACTTTGTCCTTTCTGAGTACAAAGGTGAATCTGTCAACCGGTATGCCGCTTGGCCTCCTGTGAGTGACCCTGTCAGATAGGAAGGCCTCTGATTGGGTGTTGCGTCCCCTCTGGCTTTCTTTTGTGTTTTAGGGAGTAAATATGATAAAGTCCAGCCATAAAAGGTGTTTGGAGAAAGGAGAAGGAAGGTTGGGGGGCCTTTAAATTTAGCTGTAGCCGGTCTCAGAGCTGCTCAGTTTGGGCAAGGGAGACGCCCAGATAAGTTACACCATTTTCTGAAACAGTCCTAAATCTTTCTTCTGAAGTAAGTAGTGTCTGCTGAAATATTGGCTCGATCTTTGATTGTTAAACCTGCCGTTAAAGAGAAGAATTTGGCCTAATAACCACTTATGTGTTCATTGCAGGGATATCTGCACCAGTTGTCTTTTTTGTGGACTATGCCACTAACTGCTTATATATGGAAGAAATTGAAGGGGCACTGACTGTTCGAGATTATATTCAATCCACTATGGAGACTGAAAAAACTCCCCTGAGCCTCTTGGGCTTAGCGAAGAAAATTGGGCAGGTTCTGGCGAGAATGCACGACGCAGACCTCATTCATGGCGATCTCACCACTTCCAACATGCTCTTGAAGCCCCCGCTGGAACAGCTGAACATTGTGCTCATAGACTTTGGGCTGAGTTTCATGTCAGGACTTCCAGAAGATAAGGGAGTAGATCTCTACGTCCTGGAGAAAGCCTTCCTCAGTACCCACCCCAAGACTGAGACTGTGTTTGAAGCCATTTTGAAGAGCTACTCCACCTCCTCCAAAAATTCCAAGCCAGTGCTGAAAAAATTTGATGAAGTGCGCTTGAGAGGAAGAAAGAGGTCCATGGTTGGGTAGAAGAATGTGTGTGACAATCACATGTAGTGAGGCTTTTTTCTGAGTGAATTTGAAGATATGTAACCAAATAAAGGGGCTGGGATATTTTTAAGTAGTCTGTGGTGATGCTTAAGTGTCATAATCCACAGTTCACTGTTGTCAGGAGCCTTCTGTGCAAGTAAGACATGTTCTAGGCAGAATGGGGGACTTAATGAATCCAGGGCAGGCTTTCTCATACCTTTATTAGTCCTTTTACTCCTTTTTTTTTTTTTTTTTTGTATTGTACATGGTATATTTGAAACCAATTTTGGGAGACACAACTATCATTTTAAAAATGAAAGTCTCGAAAATATCAGTGTATTTTATGAAACTTGTAAAGGGTCTGATTAAAAAAATACAAGTGGTTAAAAAACTATTAAGGCTGGGCATGGTGGCAACACCTGTAATCCCAGCACTTGGGAGGCTGAGGCAGGAGGATTGCTTTGAGTTCAAGGCTAGCCTGGGCTACATAGTGAATTCAGGGTTGTCCTGAGCTACATAATGAGATCCTGTCCCCAAAAACCAAAACCACCACCACTGCCAACAAAATATATTGAAGTAAAAAGATACATTGCCATTAATCCTTCTCAAAATACTTCCACTGTCTTCCACACACTCATCCCCTTGTTCCTGCCAATTTCTGAAGCAGTTCTGAAAGTCCTTTTTCTTTAGTGTCTAGTTGCACTGGCATGGCTACCATGTCTGTGTTTACCTTTCATGGTCATTTTGACTTTGGAAAAAGGCCAGAGGTCACAAGGTGCTGAATCTGCTGAATACAGTGGGTGAGGACACAACCATAATGCTGTTAGGAGCCTGCCTTTCCACTGCATGGCACTGGGCAGCAGTACTCAGTGTATTTTTGATCATACATTGTAAAGACATGAAAGGGGACATCCAGAACTGCTTAAGAAAGTGACACACAAAAGTGATGGGGAATATTTTGAGGGGAATTAATGGCAATGTGTACTATAATCTTAAACATCCACTATATGGTTCGAACACCCCTTGTAGATATGCACTGGGTTTGTTACAAAATATATTGCTTTTTGAGGGTCACAGTACAGATGAAAAGTACAGTTTCAATCCAGTCTCTTCAAAAAGCAGGCTTCTTACAACTGAAATTTAGATAGCATTGTTTTGTTGCTCTGTATTTTTTTATTTCTGATTAAGAGATGTGATTGATACGAAGTTCCTCTAAGTTTACATAGGTAAAAAAGTGAGTTAATTTTTATCACATGCAGTAAATAGATGAAAAATGATGAGAGCCTTGTGAATGAAGTTTGATAAAGTCTTTTTCATTTACATTTTTTTATTAGCTCATGTTTGTTGTACATAAGGCAGGTTTACGTTCCTTGTGGGAAATTGGTAAATGTACATAATAACATCTTAATTCCTTTTGTTTTTTTTTTTTTTGGGTCAAAGTCTATTTTAAGGAGCAAGAAAACTGAGGCTGCAAAGTACCAGTAACTGGCTTTTAACCTTCTCAAACCAGTTTCTTTCCCCAAAAGGTGGTGTATGGGGGGTAAATATAAGAAAATACCTTTCCTTTTGGTAAAGTTCTGTTTGGGGAATATATTTTGAATGCCTTTTATGTGTCTGGGCTGTTATTGGGTATTGAGTGCAATTAGTAAGCAAGATGTACCTGGTTTTATGGAAGGAGCATTCTAGTGGGACCAGGAGCATATCCGGTTTTGTTCACCATAGCCGGTGCTCACCTGAGTGCCCTGCACATGGCAGAAGGCCAGCAATAAACAGACCTCGCTTCCTAAGTTAAAAAAGGGTACTGAAGGTGAGAGGCTTTACTGTAGCTGGCTGGTCCGGGGAGAATGGTCGCCTGGGCTGAAGCAGTGGTGAGCATGTTACAAACTGCTTGGCACAGAGCCTGGCACTAGTGTGGCACAGAACGTGGCAGCCAGTGGTGGGGGTGGCAGTAGTAGCTGGGAAGCTATACTTGCCTTTGCAAGTGCTGGAGACTGGAGGAACTCTGGGGAGAAATATTGTCCAATGCAGCCCTTGGCCAGTGAGGGGAGATAAGGAGTTAGCAAGTACTCCTAGGTAAGCTGTGGTTTCCCTCCCTAGTTCAGGGTCTCACAAAGGGCCAAGCAGCCCTCTGCAGTTCTGGGGTCCTGGGGAACAGCAGCTCTTTGTAGTGATGAGCCAGTAGCAGTGGCAGCTACATGCAAAACCTTACCCTCGCCCAACCACGTGTGGGTTAGCATCCCCATTTTACATGTGTGGAAATACTCAGCAATGTGAGGTCTGTCCCAGCGCCACAATAAGTGACAGCAGGGTTCAGGCCCCTGCTTTTAACAGTAGCTGGCTTTATCATACAGTTGTTAAGTTCTTCACATGCATGACCTCCTCTTCCAGGGGACGCGACTACGGCACAGAGAAATTAAGTTTGTTCACAGTAGCTCAGTGAGTGGCAGAGCAAAGGGAATGTGCTGTATCACTGGAGCACATCTAACACTAAAAAGGACGCCAGCCAGTAGTTTCTCGAATGCAGACATGCTCCATGGCCAGTCCACGGGGCTCAGAGAGGGCTGGCTCAGTCAGTGCTCTGCACAGCGTGTGTTCTTGTAAATGAGCTGAGCTGGCCCTGCCTGCACCGTGCCCTGGCTGAGGAGTTTTAGGAAAGTTACATTAGTGAAAGGATGTAGGGTAGTGAAAGGACATAGGTATACTCTGAGGTAACTAAGAAAATAGAACCTGATCCTGATTCTGTTACAGTAACAGGCAGCTAGCCTGTAAGCCATAGTTTACCAATTTAATATTTAGATTACATGAAATGTTTGTGTTGGTTATTGAGTTTTTGGCAACCCTCCCTGCTTAAATTTGCACGCTAGGCGAATGCCTCTCTTGCTGCTCTCTAGTCGAGCCAGGATGTTACTGAGCACCATGGCCTTGAAGGAGAAGCCAGGGTTCCTACAAGGGCTGGCCCCCAACTTTCTTCTTGGAAACTTTCTCTTTGTCTTTAACTTGGGCATAGCAGTGTCAAAGAACTTTTTGCCACCAGAGGTCGCAAGTCACTCATCTGCTGTGCAGACTTAAACAGGAAGCTTCTCTCTGCTTCCTTTCCTTTTTCCTTGGCCTTCTCCTCCTGTCTCTCTTTCCCTCCTTCCACGCTTTCTTCCTCCTCCGTTTTCCCCTTCTTCTTCTACTTCCCTCTTTTCTTCCAGCTTCTTGCTTCCCATTGTTTCTTCCTTTTCTCACTTCCTCGGATTTGTTCATTTATTCCCTCAGCAGCACCTTAGCTGAGCATCTATCTCTATGGGGTAGGCCCTGTGCTAGTCACTCTCAATGTCTTGAGCAGGACAGAGTGGACTTCCTTCCTGTCTCAAGTTTTTCACCCATTCTCTCCTGTCTTCACTCCTTCTTGTACTAGGTGTTTAGTGAGTGCCTTGGCTATGTCCAGGTTTGTGTCAGATTCTAAAGAAGCGACAGTGATGGGAAAGTCCAGTGACCGCCCTGGAGCCTCCTGCGCTCTGCTGCCCTGCTATATCCTCGATGGCTTTCCCACTGGTCTCCCTGCTTCAACTCCAGCCCCCTGCATTCTTGTTCACTCAACAGACAGAGCGGCCCTAAAGCCAGGTTATACCACCGTCTATCCAGAAGCTTGGTGGCTTTCCACTCCACGCCTACTTTTTTGTATTTGTGTTACACTTCAGTAAAAAGCTTAGCATATATGAATACAAACTACCACTAAGTTCCCCATTGCAGCTGCTTCCTCCCTTAGGCCCCATAATCTTGAGCCTGAAGCACTGCAGCTGCCTCCTAAGGGGTCTCCCTCACTTCTGCCCTTGTCACCTCACTGCGCCCCCAAGCTGTCTTCCTCCAAGGCAGTCTGGGAAATTCTATGAAATCTTAGTACATGTCCTGTCCTTCTATTTCAACTCTCCAGCGGTCTCACCTCACTCAGGGCCAATCTGTCCTGCTCCACACCAGCATTTACCTTCTGGACCCCTGCTTTCCTACCCTCCCTCTCACCTCTGAGCCACACTTCCAACATGCCCATCTGTGCTCACCACAGGGCCTTTGCATTTGCCATTCTCTTCACCTCACACAGTCCCCATAGATCTCTTGGCTGCCTCCCTCATTTCTGCCACATGCTGCTTTGTCTAAAAGTCTCCCACAAGCACCCTATGTGTGGGGTGACTCCTTTCCCCACCTGTTTCTCCCCAGCTTTCTCCATCTGAGGTCAAACACAACCACCTTGGCCTCCTTGCCCCTGCTTTCTCACCTGCTTCCCATCTATGTCCTCCCCTAGATCATGGGATCTGTGCAGGGAGCCTTGCTCAGGCCTCTGCTCTAGCCTGTTTCTAAAACAGCCTGGAATGTAGTAGGTGCTCCTCAGGGACTTACTTTGTGGGGAGGCAGTACTGGGGACTGAGCCCAGGGCCTTTGCCCTGACTCACATCCACAGCTCTTTTTCGATTTTTAGTTTTGAGACATCTTGATAAGTTGGCCAGACTAGGCTTGAGTTTGATTCTGCTTTAGCCTCCTGAGGTGGTGGGTTCATAGGGGTGCTCCCCTATGCCCAGTGTCTATAAGTACATACTGAATTGAGTTGAATTCTTTATCGTAGGGCCTGCCTGTCTGAGAGAATCAGGGCTCCATGTGAGGGAGCCGTCTTCCTACTCACACACACACGTACACGCACATTCCACCTACCCATAGTTTTCCCTCCTGGAGGCAAAGCAGAATGTGGTCCCGGCCTGTGGTTTGGAACAAAAAAACAGTCAGAACGCTGGGAGTCCAATACCGATCAAAGGCCCCTGCATGTTTGTAAACCTCTCTGCCTGGGACACTGGAGGGTAGAGGATGGCCCAGAAGCCAGGCCCTCCCCAGAGTGGGGAATAGCCCATCAGGCCGAGGTGCTTGACCACCACTCCAGGGGACGTAAAGGATGCCTACACCCAGCCCCAGCCTGAGGCCTCGCTGCTGGGACCTGCTTCAAAGCCAATATTGCTCTTGGAGCTGCAGAGGCCTTGAATGAAACGTTATACTGAAAGATGCTGACAGTGGCACCAGGGAGGGCAGTGAGACTGAGAGTCCCTTCTAGAGAGGGAAAGCTGAAAGTTTGTCCCAGTACTCCCCATCCCTGGTCACCCCCTCTCCTCTGCTTTTTCCTTGTTGCACTAAGCACTGTGTGACATGCTACACATTTTACACATCCGGGCAGCACTGAGCACAGGGCATGCGCACAGTAAGTCCTCAGTCAATGGCCCTTGGCCTGTGAGGGGAGGTAAGGAGTTAGCAAATACACCTAGGTTAAGATGTGGTTTCTCTCCCTAGCTCAGGGTCTCACAAAGGGCCAAGGAGCCCTCTGCAGTTCTGGGGTCCTGGGGAACAGCAGTTGTTCACAGTGATTGCAGTGATGAGCCAGTAGCAGTGGCAGCTATGTGTGAAGCCTCACCTGCACTCAACGATATGCAGGTTAACGGCCCTATATCACATGTGTGGAAATTCTGTCCCGAGTGCTTGGGACACTTTGATGGAAGGCAGAGGGAAGAAGCGAGAGCTTCCCCACACAGCTGAAGCACATCTCTGGATGTCAGGTACGTGTCAGATTCCTTCACCAAACATACAACTTCTGTTCTTTTGATGAAAGAAAGCAGACCGGTAGTCAGGAACAAGGCATGCAGCAATGTGTGTCATGGGAATTTCAGCCCTTTGTGCCCTAGCTCTGTGACCTTAGATAAATGCCTTAATGTCTCTGAGTCTCTGTGTCCTTGTCTGCCCACTGGACAGACATACCTAGTAGGGGAGGAAAATACATGTTAGACAAAGCATCCATTGACTGTGGAAGCTCTTTAAGAATTCCCTTCCGTAGCCTACTACTTCCTTTTCACTGTCAAGGGGAAGGGACAAAGGAAAAGAAATTTATGAGACCAGGCTTGCGGCCACCTTTTCTCCTGTAGGGCTCTGAGGTCCAAGTCTTCCAGCTGGGGACTTCAAGCCTAGCAAAGTCCCCTTCCTATAAGAAGCTGTAATTCCAGTAAGAAAAGTAATGTTGGCAGGAATAGTTATCTACTTCCAGGCAACAAATTACTGCATTACTTATTGGCATAAAGCAACTGTCTCTTAGTTCATGGACTATGTGAGTCAGGAATTTGGACAGGGCAGTGTGCGGAGGGCTTGCCTCTGCCCTACCACATCTGGTTTTAGCTGGGAGACTCAGAAGCTGGAACTGTAGCCACCTGAAGTCTTGTTCCCTCGTATGCTGTCAGCTGTCACTGGCTGCTGGCTGCGAGCTTAGGTCTCTTCCCAGAACCCTCTTTGTATAGCTTTTCTGCCTGGTTTAGCTTGGACTTCAAATACAGAGGATGGGTTTTAAGGACAAAGGTTCTTAGAATGAGCAAAACAGGCAGAAGCTGTGCCCTCCTTATGATTTAGCTTGGGAGTCACTTAATCCTACTTGTACCGTACTCTCCTCGGCTGCAATGTCACTAGCCCGCACCCACACCGAAGAGGCGGTAGAGCTCTCAGTGGGAGCGGGTTCCAGTAATAACAACTGCTATCATGTATTGAATCTTATACTCGGTCATGCCCTGGTTTATCAATTATATCATTTATAGGAGTCGTATATTATTATAGTTCTCATTTCAGATGAAGAAACTCAGGCCTAGTGAAGTTTATCTGCTTGTCCCGCAACAAGCAAGTGGCCCAGCAATAATTTGAATGTGGCTTTGTCTGACGCAGAGGTGACAGATTCAAACAGGTGATACAAAGGGGTTTTTGTAGAGTTGAAATGAGTTACACAGATACCGTGGTGCGTGCCTGTAATACCAGTACTCTGGGATGTTGAGGATTACAAGTCTGAACCCAGCCTGGACAGTTCAGTAACTTAGTGAGACCCTTTTCTAAAACAAAAAAAAAATTTAAAAATACTGAGATGTAGCTCAGTGTAAAGGCCCTGGTTCAATCTCCAATACCACACACACAGACGCACAGACACACAGACACACACACACACGAAATGAGTTAATACAGGTAAAATGCTGAAAACAATACCTGGCCCCTGGTAGTAATGCAGTACTTATGCTTGTTATTATTAATAGTATTATTATTACATTTGAACCCTCTGTTCTATTTTTAAAAATTCTTCCATAATCAGAAGTCTATCTTAATTTTTATTTTCATTAGTACATGTTTGCAGTGCATAATGATGCATCGTGGGAAGTTCATACATAGACTCAATAACGCATCTTAATTCTTTTTCTGTTTCCATTTCCCTCCCTCCCCCTGCCCTCCCTCTCTCGGCCCCCTGCCCTTTAACGAGAGCTCTCTCATCCTGTTTCCTGTTCTCCATCTTGCATTTGCTCTTTAGCTGTACCTTGAGTTTCTCACAGAAGAAAGACCATCAGTATTTAGCCGTGTGCGTCTGATTTATTTCACTTAACATTATGGTCTCAAGGTGTGTCCCTTTTCCTACGAGTGACTCCCGGTTATCCTTTTTATAGTAGAGTGATGCTGTGTTGTGTGTAAATACCACATTTTCTTTATGCTTTCATTTACTGCTGGGCATACAGGCTGCTTCTCAGATTTAGTTATTAGGAGCTGTGCTGCTATACACATGGGTGTGCGTGGATCACTGTGATATGATGAATTTGACTCTTTTAGGAAGATACCTAGATGGGGGAGAGTTGGGCCAAATAGAATCTCTACTTTTAGTTTTTTGAGGAATTTTCACACTGATTTCCACAGTGGTTGTACTAGTTTGCATTACCACTGGTCATGTAGAATGATTCCTTTTTCCCTTCCAGCCTTGCCAGCATTTGTTATTATTTGATTTTTCAATGACAGCCATTCTTTCTGGAGTAAGACAGTCTCACAGTTGCTTTAATTTGCATTTCTGTAATAGCCAGAGATACTGAACATTTTTTTCATGCATTTATTGGCCATGTGTACTACTTCTTTTGAGAAGGATATGTTCATTTCAGTTGCTCATTTTTTGAGTTGATCTTTTATTCAGGGGGGATTTAATTTTTGGAGTTCTTTATACATTCTAGATAGTAGTCCTCTGTCCAAAGTGTAGCTGGCAAAATTTTTTTCTCATTCTGTAGATTGTTTCTTTACTTTGTTGGTTGTTTCCTTTGTTGTGCAGAAGCTTTTTAATTTGATATAATCCCATTTGATATTATTTCTTGTGCAATTGGGGTTCTTTTCAGAAAGTCCTTACCTATACCTATGTCTTCAGGAGTTTTACCCCTTTTGTTTCCCAGCAGATTGTTTCTGGTTTTATCTTTAGATCTTTGATCCGTTTTGATTTTAGTTTAGTATGTGGTGAGAAATATGAGTCCAGCTTCGATCTTTTGCATGTATGGAGCCAGTTTTCCGGCCATCATTTGCCGAAGAGGCAATCTTTCCTCTAGCGTATGTTGACCCGAATGTGCCTGGATTTGTTTCTGCATCTTTTGTTCTTTTCTATTGATCACATGTCTGTTTCTGTGCCAGGTCCATGCTGTTTTTTATCACTGTAGTTGGCTAATGTAACTTGAAATCTAGGATTGTGGTGCCTCCTGCTTCTTTCTTGTTGCTTAGGATTGCTTTTGCTAGTTTGGGTCTCTGCTGGTTCCATATGAATTTTAGGATTTGTTTTCTAGTTCTGTGAATATTCTGGTTGTATTACATTAAATCTGTATATCAGTAAAACCTTTGTTCTAAGGCCAAACTCTGTACTCTCACTCTTTTGGCTGGTTCTGAAACAGGGAGTCAGCCCCAGAACCCGGAGCCAACTGCCAACACTGGACTTTGGGGAATGGACCAGTTTCTATGCTGTTAGCTGCTCCAGATTCCTAGGAATAACTTTTCTTGTTTGGAGTTCCCTGTCCTGCCACATGCAGGCTGCAAGGTCCAAAGTGCTCTTCTGAGGGCCTTGCCTCTCCACCTAAGGTCATCTGCAGCCTTTGATGGAGCCGGCTGTTGGACTGCCTAAGGGTCAGGCCCCACTTTGAAAAGTCACAGGAGAAAGTTTCATCACTGTGTCCGTGTCATCTGTAGTGTTAGTGTTTACATGCCATACAGGTGACACTCGGAAAAAATGTGCCCTTGGGGCTTACGGAAACAATGGCACTGTCTCCTCACCAGGTCCTGTGTGCGCTACACGATGGCTTCTGGAATTTCAGCTCTTCACAGCCCAGGTTTGCAATTTTGCCATAACTGTGCACTTTCCACATTAAGAGGCACCAGCCATTTTTCTTTGAGTTGCTTCACACTGTAAATTTAAATACATTGAATTTACAAGGAGCTTTTAAAAATCAAGTGATACAATAAAAAACAAAAACCACTTAAGTCAAAGGTAATTGTAAAAATAAATAAAATAAAAATAACACCATGTTGTCCAGTTCCATAAAGATGCCAAAGTATCTGATCTGAAGTCATCTCTGTTGGCTGTAAGGAAATATTTCCACGTGGTGAGACGTTAAAGGGATACTATCACTCAACTCAGACCTTCTCCAGGGAGTAATGAAGAGCTACGGAAAAGCAAGAGGGAATAACGTTCACTTTTTGCCATTTAATGTTAGTGTTTAAATGCCATACAGATCACATGATGTTACCTGCGTATCCTCGCCAGGGTGCCTCTCACTCTTGAAGAAATATTCCGTCACGTCACCTGATCTAGCAACAGTTCCTGTCTCACACACCCTCATTCAGCTTTCAGCAGCACCTGTCTGAACAGGTAAACTATATCCAGAATTGAGTCCTTTCTTGCCATTGCTGCTCTGGTCCAAATCACCATCATCTCAACTAGCAGAATCTTTAAACAGAAGCTCATCTGTTAGCATTGCTGCATAAGAAAGACGGATAATGGCAGGTGCTGGTGAGGATGTGAAAAAGCTGGAAACTCATACACTGTTGGTGGGCTTATAAGTCCCCTTGGAAAGGAGTCTGGCAGCTCCTCAAAGGTTAAGCACAGAGTTACCATGTGACCCAGAAGCACCACTCTTGGGTTTGTCCCCATGAGAAATAAAAACCTAAAAATGTGCACATGAATGTTCAGAGCAGCATTATGCACAACAGCCAAAAAGTGCAAACAATCTAACTTATAATCAGCTCATGAATGAAGAATAAAATGTGGTACAGGGCACAATGGAATATTATTCAGCAATAAAAAGGAGCAAAGTGCTGATGTATGCTGTGAATCTGGAAGATGTTATACTGAGACAAGTCAGATGCAGAAGTACCACACAAAGTATGATTCTGCATAGGTGAACTTCCCAGAAGAGGCAAATCTGTAGAGACAGAAAGCAGATGAGTAGTTGGCAGAGGCTGGGCAGGTGGTGGGGAGATGGGGAATGACTGTCTTGGGTGTGGGTTTTCTGTTCGAGGTGAGAAAAATGTACACTGATTGTAGTCATAACTGCACCTGTGAGTGCACCAAAAACCATTGTATTATATACTTTGAAAAATGGTACTAGGGAGTAAACCAAGGGCTTTGGTCTAAGCTACAACTCCAGCCCTTTTTAATATTTTATTTTGGGACAGGCTCTTGGTAAATTGAGCTTGAACTTGAGATCATCCTGCCCCATCTTCCAGTGGCATTATAGGCACATGCCACTACATCTGGCTAATCGTACCCTTCTGAAATGGTGAATTGTACACTATGTGAATCATATCTGAGTGGTGCTGACTCCTTATAAAATGAAAATGCAACGTGCCCTTCTACTTAAATCTCAGCAGAGCTGCCCATGTACGTTGGCACAAAAGTCTTTACTTTCAAGAGCTATGTCATCCATTGCTTCTTGCCCTTCTGACCCATCCCCACACTCCCAGATCCTTGATGACTCCAAGACCTATTGGGCTCCTCCCCTGTGTGATGGCTCAAGGCAGGAGTGAATTTGACAAGTCCAATATAAGCTCCTTGAGGGCAGGGGTTTTAAATTTTTTGGTCTTATTCATGACTATATACAGCCTTGTATCAAGCTGATGTTTAGTTAGTATTGATTAAGACAAGGAGCAGAGTAGCACACTGGTAATCCCAGCTACTTGAAAGGCTGAGGCAGGACAATCACAAGTTTAAACCCAGCATGGGAAATTTATCAAGACCATTTCTCAAAATAAAACAAGTGAATAGGGCTGGGGATGTAGCTCAGTGATACTGTGTTTGGCTAGATGCATGAGGCCTTGGGTTCAACCTCTAGCAGCACAGAAAAAAAGAAAAAAAAAGAAAGAAAGTTCCGTAGTTTACCGATGGAGGAAACCAAATCTGGTATTTAGATGTTAATTAATTAAGTCAGCATCAACAAAGTACATACCGCAGACCATGCCTGGCCCCAGCAGTGTTAGGTAGCAAGATCTATATAAACTAGAATGATCGTAAGACCCAGATTCAATACAATAGGAGCCAGTTCAGATTTTGAATCAGGGAAATGATTCCACCAGAATTTAGCAAAGGATAAATTAGATTTCAGAGACGTGGAAAATTGAAAGCAGTGGAGTTGTTCAAGCATTGTTCTCAAATCAAGCCAGGTGTGGTGATGTACACCGGTAACCCCAGCACTTGGGAAGCTGAGGCAGGACGATCAGTGTGAGTTCAAGGCCGGCTTGGGCTACAAAGCAAGACCTAGTCTAAAAACAAACAAACAAACAAAAACCAAAACAACAAATAAACGAAACTGAAACCCAAAGAAACTAATCAATTGTGGCTACATGTTAGAATCTGCTGGGGGCTCTAAAAATTCCTGATGCCCAAGCCACTTTTGTGTCCTCTCTGGGGCTGGAGCCTTGGAAACAGCATTTTAGAAGCTTCACAGGGGATTGCCACATAGAGCTAGTACTGGGAAATGCTGTGATAGAAGTTTGGACCTGAGACCTGAGACGGTGATACCGGCAATCAGCCTCTAGAGTGAACATACTCTAAGTATTGATAGTTCTTTTAATATTTATAGGAATTTGGGACCTAGAGAAGAATATTCACAGCTATTTTACTCTGTTTAGTATGAAAGTTGTATTTCTTATATCTAATAAACATATATAATCAATCACTCCTTGGTATTCATGTGGCATTGGTTGCCGGACACCCCAAGGATATAAAAATATGCAGATGCTTAAGTATCTTATAAAAAAGGGGGAGTATTTGCACATAATCTATGCACATTAAAAATATCTTCATGGGCTTGTGGTATTCTTACCCATAGGATATGAGTTAGTGACCGGCTGAGTTCTGATCAGGATGCAGGACCTCACTGTCTAACTCCAGGCAGCTCACAATTGGACAGCAAGATAAGCTCCTTTTTATTATACAGTATTTTCTGCTACATTAGATTCCCTTAAATCCCTGTATTCTACTTGGAATTCTATGTTGACAGACAAGTTTCTTCCCAGAGGAATTATTCTTTAGGTTTTTCGCAGTAAATAGGAATTCATCTCCTGGTCCTGGTGTTTTTTTACACTTAAGTGTCCTATGGCATGTTTGTAATAGAGCTCCACCTGTGATTCTGATATATGTTTTAAGATACCATTGCTCCCACCAAAAGAAATTGTACAAGCTATAAAATCATAGTTTTAAAAAATTCATAGATAATTGGGGACACAAAGAAACCTAAAGGAAGTGACTTATAAGAGGAAGTGCTAAGACCATGATAGAAGAGAAGGCTACTTCATATCCTACTGTAACTGCTTGAAGAGGAGGATTCTCCCTTAGGTGACCAGGAGGAGCCAAATATTCAGTCACTGCCTGTGAGCTGCTGCGAAGATTGGGATGGGGAAAATCCCTGCTTGTGAGATAGGTCTCCACCTGTTGGCCGTGGAATTTACTAAGTGCAGGCGTGGCACAGCAAAGGCTGGGAGAGGAGGACCAAGGACCCACGGGAGGAAGGAGGCCTCTCTCAAGTGTCAAGCATTCTCAGACCTGGGGGCAGGGAGTAGGACAAACCTGAGGTGAAAACCTAAGGTGATACATTTTCACCTACGAAAGGTTAGGAGTGAGACAGAAGAATGCAGAAATGTCTTCTCCTTCTAGGCACTCTAGCTTTTGATTACCAGAGATGGAGAGTGGTGTAGGGTATCTAAGAGACAACTACCAAAGGTCAGACGAATGACCATGGATGGGAAAAGGATTCCCAGATACAGAAAAGGAGGGGCAAGATTTCTGACATATGATATCTTCCTAATGACCAAAACAAAGCAAACCGAAATAAAACTTGGCAATCTCACATATAGAAGACAGAACTCTATCATTCTAAAGTTTGACAAGTCTACTGCTCAGTCAAGAAAGACCTTTAAAACCTCACCAGTGCTCAGATCTCACCAGAGCTAGAGGAAAAGCTTTGCTCAAATTTTTGGAGATGGTAGTAAACTAAAAGAAATTAAAGCCACACCAAAGATGAAACCCAGCTCAACTGTAGTTCATGTCGATGAATTTTACAACCCAAGAAAGGTTCACTATAGTATTTACCCGTTCTGGAGTTAATGGGTAGCTTCAAAAGGACCCTTCATTCTCTATTGTTCCTTCTCACAAAATTCTCACAGTATGTTGGAAGACGAACAAATACAGAGAGAACAATAAAAATATGACAGTCAAGGGAGGAAAGACTCAGTAGATGCAGACCCAGAGTTGGCCTAGTTTTCTGAATTCTTAGACTTAAAAACAGCCAAAATGGAATGATATAAAGAAAAGCATGCATAAATCAATGAAGAATTTAATCAGAGACTTAGAAACTATCAAAAGAATGAATTAAAATGCTAGAGTTGAAAAATACAGTATTAGAAATACAGACTGAGGTCTAAAAACCACTGGACATGGCAAACAAAGGTACCAGTGAAGTTGAAAAGAGAAAATATAAAATGTTCAAATAATTACACAGTGAAAAAACATAGCAGAACAACATGTATTTGAGGAGACAATGACTTGGAGCACTCCAAAACTGATGCGCAACATCAATGCGCAGATCCAAGAAGCTCAGCAAACTCTATCAGAATAAATACTTCAAGTAAAGCACACCTAAGGACATCACAACCGAACTGCTAAAAAGCCAAATAGAAACACATCTTACAGAATACTGGAATAAACAGGTATATCACTTACAGGGAACACAAATAGCATTTAATACCTTACTCAAAGCAATATGAACTTAAAAATAATAGATATCTTTAAGAGGCTTAAAGGAAATAAAACTATCAATCTAGACTTGTATATCCCATGGAAAAACTTGTAAAAAGACAATAAAAAGATACTTTTAGAAAAGGAAAAGCAGAATTTCTTTTCACAGATCATCACTACAAGAAATGTAAAGAGAGATGATCTTAGATCTGCAGGAAGGAACAAAGATAGGGTAAAGATCTGGAGAAATATAGAAATCATTTAAAATGTACCCTTTTTTCCCCTTACGTATATTTATACCTATCTGTAAAAGATTATTGACTATTTAAAAATTATAACAATGAAGTGTGAAATTTTTACAGTGTTTTTAAATAAATGTTTAGCAACTAGCTGTCTGAGAAAAGCCCTTATTTGGGGCATCTTATTGTTTCTGTGGTATTAATAGCTGGATGGTATTAACAGATGGATGATTTCAAGCTGCCATCAGCTCTATACCTGGCTCACAAACTTTCTGAAAACTCAACAATCATCTCTTATAGTTAGCAGAAGTTAGCTTCCTCATACCACAGAGTTTATAGAATACATAAATTTAAAAAGACTATAAGAATACTAAGGGTAAAAGGAGATAGGGAATGGCACGGAATGCTTTTGTAAGGTTTTGAGGTATACATTGTCATCTGAAGTAGACTATGATAAAGAGGCTCATGATAATTTCTAGAGTAATCACTAAAATAACAACACAGAAGAATAGCTTAACTACTTACCAGTCCAATTATTTAAATACAGGGTGACAAAAATTGCATTTTCATTAATTTTTATGAGATAACAGGAAATATAAAAATGACAGTTTTATCAAATTTATTTAATACAAGAATTGACTGGTTGAAATGACACCTGGCAGAGTGACACTTAGGCTAGTTAGTATGCAAACAAATACACTGTCTGAGTGACATTCGGGGTAAACTGTTAAGTGATTAAAATTAATCACTTAACATACTTTCACAAATGTGATTTAGTATTCTACAGGAAGTATGAGACTAAATCTGTTCTGATGGTATGTGTATATTGTACTTTGAGAGGTTGAGGCAGGAAGAACAAAATTTTGAACACAGCCTGGGCAACTTAGAGACTTTGTGAGGTCCTGTCACAAAATAAAAATAAAATAAAATTTAAAAGGGCCAGGGATGTAGTTTACTGTGAAGGCCTTGAGCTCAATCGCAGTAATAAAAAAAGCAGTATATTCAATTGGTACAAAAGAAGGCACAAGAAGGAACAGAACAGAAAAACAAAGAACAAATAGGATAAATAGAAAACTAGGGGCTGGGGATACAGCTCAGTGGAATAAGCGCTTGCCTAGCAAGCACAGGGTCCTGAGTTCGATCCCCAGTACCGCAAAAAAAAAAAAAAAAGAAAACAAATAGGAAAATTAGACACTTAAATCCAACTAGGTAAATAATTACATTAAATGTAAATGGACTAAACGCTCCAAATAAAAATCAGAGAATGTTAGACCGGATTAAATAGACAAAAATGGTCAGTACATATATACAAGAAACATAAATACAAAAGCACAGACAGGTTGATAATTGAAAAGAAAATGGAAAATATCATCTCATAAAAATATTAAGCATTAAGGCATGCTAATACAGCTTTATTAATATCAGGCATGATAGTATCTTGAGTGTTCTAACTTCTGTTTGACAATTGAAATAAAAATTGTCAGATGCGGTTCCAAATGTATGTTGAAATATTGAAAACAATGATATTATAGGTAGGATAAGCATTTCCTTGAAACTGGTAAAATGACAATATCAGTAGGCTATGATAAGTATATATACATAAATATATATGCTAAGATATATTATAATATATACTTATATATGTACACATATATATGAAAAAGCCATAAAAACAATATAAATGGTGCAAAGGACTCTTGTCCAAAAAGAAGCTACACAGAAAGCCAATAAGCACATGAAAAGATGTTCAGGATCAATAACTATCAGGGAAATGCACATCAAAATCACAAAATGATATACCATCTCATACCCTCTAGTATGGTAATTATAAAAAAAAACCAGAAATGTTGGTGAGGATGTGGTGAAACTGGAATCCTTGTGCACTGTTGGTAGGAATATAAAATGGTGCAGTGTCTGTGGAAAATGATATGGCCATTCCTAAATACATACATAAATATATACAAATAAATTTTAACCTTTGAAGTATACTATGACCCATCAGTCCCACTTCCGGCAGGCAGAGCCTCAGACATACTCACAGACTCACGTTCATAGCAGCATTGTCCACAACTGCCGAAAGGTGAAAACAACCTAACGTCTATCAGCAAATGAATGGATAAAGATGGTCTACACAGATGATGGAATACTATTCAGCCTTAAAAGGAAAGACATTCTCATACAAGATGCAACATGGATGAACCTTGAAGACAAGTCAGTCACAAAAGGACGAAGAATTGCGTGATTCCAGTTATAATAAGGAACCTCGATCAGCCAAATTCCTAGAGCCAGGAAGTAGAATGAGGACGAGGCTGCCAAGGGCTGGAAGACAAGGTAACGGGAAGTTATTATTGAATAGGCGCAAGTTACAGACTTATTAAAGCTCTATAAAAGTTTAGAAAAAAAAAAACCGTGAAAAACTCTGGTATGCAAGGTGATGTGCAGAGCCTGATACCAAAAGCATGGCCCGAAGGAAAATTTCATTGAGAGCACATCAGAATTGAAATGTTTGCTCCAGGAAGCCTGTGAAGAGATGAAAAGACAAGCTGCCGGCTGAGAACTATTTGCGAGTAACGTATCTGACAACAGACTCTTGGGTATTTAGAATATAGGAAGAAGTCTGAAAACAGTGCCAAAGAAGCCAGTTAGAAAACAGGCAAAGGACATCATAAGAGTTCACTCAAGAAGACACAAAGGGGCCTGGGGATATAGCTCAGTGGAATAAGCAGCTGCCTGGCAGGCACAAGGTCCTGAGTTCGATCCCTGGTGCCACACACACAAAAAAAGAAGACACACAGATGACAAATGTGGGCAAGAAAAGATGCGGAACGTCATTAGCCATTAGGAAAATATAAATGAAAACCAGTAAGACATCACATCCCCACAAGAACCGCCAAACTAAGAGCTATTCGTCACACTATATGCGGCAGGGACACAGAGAAGCTGGATTATTTACACATTGCTGTTGGAAATGTAAAACGGTGCAATCACTTTAGAAGACAGTTTACAGTTTCTTTAAAAACTGAGTGTGTGACATCCACACGCTGTCCTGCCCCATTGTCCAGGGAAGGAGAAGGTTCTGCTGTGCTTTAGCCTACAGGAGCTGCTCCCACTTTGTGGGGAAGTCAGAATAACAGTGTCCACTCTCACCACGGAGCACTTGCTCTGCCAGACCCTGGACTAAGCATCTTATGGGCGTTATCTCATTTAACCTCCCTGACGAACCTCACGCCTGGTAGAGACTAGGGTTAGAATCGCTCCCACTTTCACGATGAACACACTGAGGCTTGTAGTTCCATTGGTTGCTCAAGGCTATGCAGTACGTGGCAGAGCCAGGATTTGAACTCAGGTAATACTAGTAAGCACCTTAATCCCCACATGATCTTTATGGCCAATTTCACAAGCAAGTAAATAGGGGCGAGGAAAGGTTAAGCCAGCTGTCCCGGGACACCGAGCAGGAAGCCGCCGCGATGCTTAACCCAAGGCCGTGCTTCCCGCGGGCTGGATAGCTGCGCCCTAAATTTGCGCCTAACTTTCCCACCGCGGTCCCGGGAGGAGAGCGCCTGCCTCTGGGTCCCGGAGAGGAGTGGAGGAGGGCGGGTCCGCGAGCGCAGTCCCCTCCCCGACCCTCCCCGGCCTTCCCCGGGCTTTAAGCCAGCGCCGGCCGGGACGGGGCAGTCCCTGGTGCCCCGCGCCGGCGATCGCGCGGATGGCAGCGCTTGCGGCGCTGGCCAAGAAGGTATGGAGCGCGCGGCGCCTGCTGGTGTTGCTGCTGGCGCCGCTGGCTCTGCTACCAGTGGTCTTCACCCTGCCGCCCAAGGTAACTCCTGCCCCGCCGCGCCAGGACCCTCTCCTCCGCGCTGCAGGTTCCCCGGGCTGGGAGCTCTCTCCCCTTAACCTGCCTCTGGGGTCGCCGGGCTCCTGTCCCCGCTGCCTCGCCTCGCTTCTCCGCGGCCCGCCTACTCTTCTGGACCTTCCCACATCCAGGAAATGACTTACTTTTTGAGCTCTAACTATTTAGCGCTGTGTGGCACCTTTCTCTCCAGGGTCAGAGCGAGCCTGCGAGCGGTGTGACTTGCAGCAGGTCACTTTTACTCATGGGTAAGCACAGAGGGAATGACAGCATTAATTCGCAGCGGTGGAGGCGGGTGAAAGAACTGAGCCTGGTATACGGTAGCTGGCCTTCCTCACCCCTGGGCCTTAGGTGCTGCGAGAACGAGGCTTTAATGTGCGCTTGTTTGGGGTAAGGCTGTCCGTTATGTGCTTACCTTTGAAAATCCTTTTGGCGGCCTCCAGAGGGAAGACTATCCACCCCCATTCTCCAGAGGTGAAAACCAAGGCTCAGAGAGAACAGTCTTGCTCAGAGTCACACTGCAGGGCACTGGGGAGGATCACAAGCCACAAGCTGATTGAGGGTTCAGGAGTCCGTGAAAATCGACATGGGGGCGGAGGAGGGGGACTGAAAGGAGAAGGCGTGGGAGGTCCCCACGGGTGCCTCACCTGTGCCCCAAGAGGGGCCTTGTGGG
Organism: Dinomys branickii; assembly: GCA_004027595.1. NCBI lineage: Eukaryota > Metazoa > Chordata > Mammalia > Rodentia > Dinomyidae > Dinomys > Dinomys branickii. Next base: position 41,804 of record PVLD010007819.1, read on the forward strand.
GGGCACCAGGCTCAGAAGAGGTCTCTAACCTGAGAAGCTGCTTCACCGCCCCCAATGAAACACTAAGTGCTCACACAGATGCACATGAAGAGAGGGTGTCACTTACCAATGTGCTGCGGCACCGTCCCTCTGAGACCAAAGTGACTGGGACTAAGACACAATGATTTCCATGGTGAGGAATGATCTAAACTCTCAGACTTTCTTGGTTCGGTAGACAAAGAAGAGAAATGATAGGATAGGGATTAGGTCACTTTTTCGGATGGTATTGGGCACGTTCAGGGTGGTATGGACATAGACTACGTCACTTTTTCAGAAAGCAGCCTGTCCTGGGTGGCCCGCTGACCGGGGTCCTCCTCCTTGGGTCTCACTTTCTTTCTCTTTAACATGGGGCGATCACCCTCCCATGGCCTAGAACAAATGTGAGGCATGGATTAAGGCTTGCTGCAGGGTCTTGGCTGAAAGGAGGTGGAAGGATGTGTCTGGGTTGGAGTGTGGGACTCAGGGAGAGACGTGCAGGGCACAGGGCCTCTGTCCCTGGAGTGGACTTCCTGCTCCCTGCTCTAGCAAGATCCCGAACTCAGGAGCAGACTCCTGTGTGAGGGGGCTGGAGGCTCGGGCTGTCTCAGGGAGTCTGAAGAACAAGACTTCCAATGGCGGACGTCAGTGCTGGGCTTGGGCTGGTCCTGTGTGTCCCGCCCCGAGGTGCACACGGGCAGGGCGGGACTGCAATGAGTGCAGTGGGCCCTGTGGCGGCCGTCAGCCTGATGAGAACGCGTCCTCTTGAATGCTTGGCTCTCCCTCTATTGCTGGCGCCGTGGTAGCTTCTCAGGCCCTGTCCCATATAATGTCCCCCACAACCTGGGAGGCAACTGCTATTTGAGTCCCTCACTGATAAGTTTGGAAAGGGAAACTCAGCAAGGTTGGGTGACTTGCCCAAGGTCACACAGCTGCCCCAAAGCCACAGCACAGAGCCTATTTCTAACTGCTACTTCTACTTCTAAGTGTGGTAGTTTCCTCGGTCATAAATCAGCTGGGTCCACTCCTTGTGCCCTGTAGTTCCCTGGTGGTGGCTCTGTGTTAGCCCTGGATGTCACTGCCTTAGAGTGGCGGATAAAGTAAAACCTCCTCCCAGGAGGCTGATTCTGCTGGCGGAGCTGGGGAGGCTGAGCCTCCATTCACACCTCTGTTGGCATATCCGAAGCCCTCTCCCACGCGTCACAGTCTTCATGGAACTGTCATTGTTATGTTCTGGGCAATGTTAAAAGCTGTGAGGCTTCTCGCCTAGGGAACGATGTGGGCGAAAGCATCGCAGAGAACACTGCTCTGTTTCTGGCCGGCAAAGGGCTTGCTGTGTGCAGGCAGCAGCACAGCTGCTCTTCTCTTGCTCTGACCTGAGAGGCTGGTGGTTTAACTCTAAAGCGTTTTCTCTGTGCAAAAATGCAGCTGTAAGATAAGTATCTGCAGCATCTGGCCCATTTCCAACGCCATCTGGCCACTTCAGAGCTTCTAGGTCACTCAGACAGTCTGAGCCACCAATGCAGGCTGCGTTACACATAAAAAGTTTGGGGAAACTGCAGGTAATAGATTAGGAAAGACGGTCAGAAAGGCCACATGCTGAATGGGGAGGAGCCAGAATTGTCCCTCACTGCATCTGATTTTCCATTTTGGTGACATCTCTAGGCCAGAGACACCACTAGTCTGATGTTCTAGGAGTCACTGTGGCTGAGAGAAGACCCGGTCTGCAGGGAGGCTGCTGTCAAGTGTAGAGCAGGTCCTGGAGGAAGGGTTTCTGCATTCTGTCTTTGGGCCAGGTGGGACAGCAGCAGGTGGAATCTCCAGTGCCCCTGGGGATCCACCTGAGGTTCAGGAAGATGGGTCTGCCTCTGAGTTTTCCAAGGATGGCCATTTGGGGAGTGGTCTTGAAGAGCTGGTGAGCACAGACACGACTATTAAAACAAGCTTGCAAAGAAGCACCAGCCCCATCTGTTTGCAGAGAAGCCTGGCTCCTTTTCCTGCCTTGCACTCACGGGGAGTGAGTTAAAATCATGCTCACCAGGACTGTAAGGATCCTTTGAGGAAGAGGAGTTTGGGACACTCTAGGTGGAGCTGCTACAGAATGTCATGTAGGTTGTACACTGAACAGGGGCCTTGAGGAGATACGAGAGGCTGAACCAACCTGCCACCTGTGGCACACTGTGCCCTGATGCCATCAGGAAAGGCCCTTTCCCTAGTTTGCTTGAAAGTGTCATCCGTGCTCCTGGCAGACTTGTCCTGTGTTGGGGATCTTCTCAGGGGCTGGAGGACACCTGAAAGGTCAGAGTCCTACTTTCTCACATTTGCTGACTTTCAGGAAAATAATCATTTCATTCCCAGTCTTAGGCTTTGGGGTCAGAGCTAGATTCACATTCTACAGCCTTGCTCGTTGAGCTTGACAACCCACTTTACTGCCCTGGGCCTCAAATTCTTCCTTTACAACTCAACCATTAATGTTGGCTTCCTTCCTGGTTAGTGTTGGGGTTCCATGAAATCTAGTGTCTGGTGCCTGTACCATAAATATTTCTTTTTAACTCAGTGCTGAAGGTGTGTCTGAGTGGCCCCATTTTGCAGACCAGGAAACCGAGGCCCTGAGAAGTTAAATGATGCAAAACACCTGAACCCTGAAGTTGGGCAACCTGGATTTAGGCTTTGGCTTTTAAATGACAGAGAGGGGAGGAGTGTCCTGGAGTTTCTAGGCCTCAATCTCTTTATCGGTGAAGTGGAGAGAATCTTGACCCACTGGAAGGGGCTGTTCTGAGAATTCAGAGAAGGCACAGACATGGTGTCTTGATAGCAGCCATGACCCGCTCCCCCCACATTGCCATGTGCTACCTTACCTGCCTTACACACTTCAGCCCCTTACTTTCCATAGGAGCCTTCAGAAATAGCAATAGTGACTGTCTTCATTTTTACAGACGAGGAAAGTAAGGCACAGATCAGTTAATAATGGCTACACAGCTACTGGGTATTAGGACTCTTCTTTCTCTTCTGACAAGGGTGTAAGTGAGGCTGGCTGGCTCCTCATCACACAGATGGTGGCCCAGTTCCCTCATCTGTGTGTATCGCTGTGTATGGGGAGCGGGTGTTAGGAGGGGGAGATGACTGTGCATTATCTTGTAAGCCCAAAGCACTCCCATGGATCCTTATACGAGGAGGCAGAGTCCAAGGGAACCAGATGATGGCTGAGGCCTAAGGGATGCAAGTGACCTCCAGGCTGGGGGACCACAAGTTCTGAGCCTCTTCGGGAGCTTCCCCGGTGACCCCCTGGTGACACTTTGCCTTTAGCTTAGTAAAAATGAGGGGATACTTCTCACCTCTGAAGCAGTGTCCCGGAAACCCTTGTGTTGTCTGAATCCCTATGTTTGGGATAACTTGTTACAGTAGCAGCTGAAAATAAATCTGTGACAGAACCATCCCCAGACTGCTGTTTCTAGGAGGGGAGTGGTCAGTGCAGCCCTGTCTCTGCCCTGAACTCTGGTGTGCTAACTGCCCACAATTCACAGGCGTGTTCCAACCTATGGGCCCGCTGTTCTTTAGATGTAAACCCCCACATTTCAGAGAGGTCTGGGCTGGGTGAAGAAACTCCAGGCTTTGGATTCCTTTGGGTATGAGCTCATCTCTGGCTCTTGTCCTGATGAGCTGTGATTCAAGGAGTCTTTACTTCTCTGTGCAGGTGCATTCTGGGAATGATCCCAGGCTCATTTGAGAGTGGAGTTGAGTACAGGTGATCCATTGACAGGACAGGCTGTGAGGCCACCGTAAGGCTCCAGGGTCAGGCTGGCAAGTCAAGAGGGCTTCTTGTCTTGGGTGGGTTTGGCATTTGGGTTGGATGGGGTGGGGTGCAGAGAGAAAGGATGGATGCTCCTGGGAACACTGAATAATCTGAGGGGGCTCTGGGGCATAGGGACTAGTGTGGTACCTCGCCCTGGAGTGACTAGGGTAGATTTTGTGTGTGTGTGTGTGTGTGTGTGTGTGTGGTGTGTGTGTGTGTGTGTTGTCCGGACTGTCTAGTTTACATAGGAGAGTATTGCTTGCAGGCTAGTGGGTTATCATCTCTAGCGACTGGCTAGTCCTGAGACACACAGCCTCTCCAGGATGTCAGAGCATCAAATAACTAGAAATCATGATTAGTACAGCCCCTACGGCCCCTTCCTTTTCTCAATATGCCTCTTCAGACCTGCCCAGATCCCTCCTGCCTCAGCTTCCACTTGCTGTTCCCTGGAATGCTTCTGCTCCCGATCTTCTCTAGTCATTTGGTCTTAGCGCCAGTGGCAGCTTCTCCTGGGAGTTCTCTTTGGTGACTCTTTCCCAAGTGCCTCTGCTCCCCTCCCTCCCCAGAGCACTCTAAAGCAGCCTCCTGTTTAATTGGTTTCATGGCTTTTGTTAATTTGAGTTGGAAAAGATCATTTCTTTGTTCAGCGTCTGCCTCTCCCTGGGCGCGGGGAAAAACGTGAGGACGGGATCCATGTGTCATATTCTCAGTGGCAAGCCCAAGATCTAAAACAATATCTAGCGCATAGTATGTGCTCAGCAAATAAGCACTGAAGGCGTGAGCTTGGACTTGAACCCAGACTCTGCCTTCAGCACACAAGTGCTTTTTAAAATCTCAGACTGTGTCTGGCTTTGTGGACCATTTGAGCCGAGATAAATGTTTTCAGCCTTTTCTTTTCTCAGCTGGGACAACGGAGGCCTGGAATGGGGGTGGAGGGACTTTATCCCAGCATGGTGGTCCCAGAGCCCTCATCCGAGCCCCTATGTCCCTCCTACAGGGTTTGACCTGCTGCGTGGATTTAAGTGCTTGCACTGAGCCCTTGGCTGCAGAGCTGCTCCTCTGAGCCCTTGCCAACTCTCTGCTTTCCCCAAGTCCTGCCAGGTGTGTAAATAGGGTTCCTGGGGACACCGCAGGGAGCAAGATCGAGTTTCCTGACCCCGCTCCATGGGACAGTGCCCTCTGGATGGATTACAGGATTTCCCCAGAGTGAGTACTCCAGCTAGGGCCAGGTATGCTGGGCCCTGGAACGTCTCATGCATGTGCCCTAACTGCCCCATCCAGGGCCTTAGGAAAAGACACACAAGGTCAAACTGCCTTCTGGCACATGGCTTCTCTTCCGTGAACTTTGATCTCCTCATCTGTAAAGTGGGCACAATTTATGACAAGCACCTCCTAGGAAGGCTGCTAGCCCTGGCATATAGTAGGTGCTCAAGAAAAGGTCACCGTTGTTGCCTGCAGAATAAGGGTTCCAGGCTCTCTGTCCTATATGCTTGTCCCTGAAGTTCACAGGAGGAGGAGGAGGAAGAGGAAGAGGTGGCCCCCACTGCATAATGACATTGGAGAGGGACCTGGGAGGCCAGCATGCCCTTCCCTTCCCTTTTGCTCTCCCTTGGGAGAGTGTTATCAGCAACCTGGATGGAGAGATTTGTCTTCAGCCAGATTAAGCTCTCCTCTAGGAAAAATGTCAGTCCCTGAGTAGCTGCAGGAAACAAGCTCAAGTTTGTTGATATCTTGGGCTCTGTGCCTTCTGCATGCCCTCTTCTCTTACCCCAGGGACCTAGAAAGAACTACCAATAACCCTCTAGAATGTCCTCAGGCCTGGGCATGGTTCTAGGCACTCAGGATATACTTGGCTCATTTATATTCCTCAGGGCTCTGTGGGGGCAAGAGCTATTATCTATGGACACAGATGAAGAAACTGAGGCATGAGATGATTCAGCCACTGGCCCAAGCTCCCACAGCTGGGAGTGGCTGAGCTGAGGTTCAAACCCCTGCGTCCTGGCTCCAGTCTGTGTCGTCAGCCCCACTGTATGATGCAGGGCTGATGGACCCATTTTAAAGAAGAAGAGGCTGAGGCTCAGTGAAGTAAAGCCACACACTCAGCATCTCACAGCCCTTGCGCGCATGGAGGGCTGGTGTTGCTGCCTCACTAGAGGCTCATGTTCCTTCATGGCTCAGGAGAGGCAAAGGGGAAGAAGCGCTATGCAGGATAGGGTGAGAACACTGAGGAAGGCTTCCCAGAGGAGAGATGGCCATTGAGCCACCAGAGCTCTCTGGAGCCTGGGCTTTAGGAGGAGCCAAGCACGGAGGGAGGGAATTTGAGTTTCGCTGCTTGAGTTCAAATCCTGACGTTCTGACCAGCTATGTGCCCTCTAGCCAGTTACTTAATGTCTGTGCCTCAGTTTTCTCATCTGATAAAGTAGGTATGATAGCAACAGAGAATGCTTAACCAAGCTCCCGACTTCCTGGCCGCCTCCCCTGACCCAGCGTCTGCTGTGTTTTAGGCACATTTGTCCCTAGGGGACATTTTTCTATATCTGGAGACCATTTCAGTTGTTACAACTGGACATGGCACTACTAGGATCTCATAGGTAAAGCCCGGTGGGGGGCGCTGTTATACACCCGCCAGTGCACAGCACGCCCACCACCGAGGATGCTCAGGCTCCGGATGCCCGTGGTACCGAGGCCGGGAGCCCCTGGCCTGAATGCATTCATTCGGCCCGGCAGGGCAGGCGCCATGATGGGCCTCTTCAGGGCACGTGCTTGCTGTGGGCGCACGGCCTGAGTGTGGAGGGCCTGAGAGGAAGCAGAAGCTGGGGCGCAGCTCTGGAGGAACACTTGCCTGGCATGTGTGAGGCTCCGGGTTCCACGCCCAGCGCTGAACAGAAGAAGAGGAGGAGGAGGGAGAAAGCGAAAGCCCTCCCCAGAGGCCAGTTCCAGCGCAGCAGCCCGCGGGGCTGCCAGTCCTTTGCCCTCTGGGCTTCCTGTGGGCGGAGCAGCGCCTTCTCCTTGGGAAAATAACAAAAGATGGCCTGTTCCTCCTCCCACAGCCTGGGCTGTCCCTCGGCCTCACCATGGCCCTTGCACCTTCCTCTCTTGACCGGCACTGAAAGCAACTGGCTCTGAGGCTTCCGGCGAGGGGCAAAAGGGAGGAAGGAAAATTCTTCCTGCTCCTTTAACCACTTGCTACTTCATCTTCCCTGGAGGAGGCATTCAGAACTCCCTGAGGAGCCGCTCTGCTACCAACCACAGGAGGGCCAGGTTTACTGGACAGCGAGTCCTGAGGACTTGTCTGCTCTGCCCACATCTGGGGGGAGGCCCGGGAACCTGGCAGAGGCCTGCTCGGTGCCTGCCCTCCTGTTGTGGGGGTCCAAGGACCATCCTGAGTAGACCTTCTTAGCCACACAAAGCTGGAGGTGGACCTGGAAGACCTGGCTGTTTCCTGCTCCCGACATTTTTCTTGCTATGGGGACTGGACTGGTTCCAGACCTCAGTTTTCTTTCTCTGGAAAAAGAGCCTAGCTCCTTTGGGCCAGTGTGTTCCCCAGACTCACTTCCGTGGTGGGGGGTGTGGAGGGTCAGCATTATGAGGGTATGAACTTTAGCTCTGTGGACTCTAGGTCACTCTCCCACTGCCTGGCCCTGTGACTGTGGCCAAGTTACTTAGCCTCTCTGTGCCTCGGTTTCCTCCTCTGCAAAGTGAGAACGCTGATAGTACCTACCTCGCAGGGACGTTGAGTTGATTGACTCAGATGTCAGAAACATTTGATGTGGGGCCTGGCACAGAATAGTTTATGTAATAGGCTATTACAAACGATCTCTCCCTGGTGGACTGCAGGGCGTTAGAGGGGATGAGGCTGGCTCCTGAGCCGCCATGGCCCCTCCCTTTACTTGGTGGGCTCTGCGTTCTTTGGGGCCCTGTTTCCTCCCCTAAAAAAGGAATAAAGCTCACCTCCTAGGTGCTATTGGAAGATTAAATGAGATAGTGCTTATCCAGAGAAAAGCCTCAATGGCAATTCCCTTGTTGTTCTTGTTTTCTGTTTAAATAACTTTATTGAAACAATTCACACACAATAAAGTTCCTCCACTTAAAGTGTACAACGCAACGGTTTTTAGTCTATTCACAGAGTTGTGCAAACAGCATGTAGCCTAATTTTAGAGCGTTTCCATGATCTGCCAAAGAAACCACAGTCTTCATCTCTCCAGCCTTAGACAACCACTAATCTATTTTTCATCTCTAGGTTTGTCTACTTGGGACGTTTCCTAGAATAGTGTCTCGCGTGCTGTGCACCCTTGTGACCGCCTCCTTTGAGTCAGCATGGTGTTGTTGAGGTTCATCTGTGCTGTGGTGTGGATCGTACTCCTCTTCTTCTTGTTGACTTATTTGTATCTGTCCCCGTTTGCAGTACATAATGATCACACTCCTTGTGGGCAGCTGGCAAAGGGACATCACCCATCTTCCTCCCTTTCATCCCCTGACCCTCCCCTCTCCGCCCACCTCCACGGGTTGCTCTTATTCTTGGCCCAAGTCCTGGAGCCCAGCAGTGCAGGCTCGGTACCGGAGGGGCTTGGGCACTCTGCAGGCCAGGCCAGCAGCAAGGGCCACTTCCCGTCTCTCAGTTTCCTCGAATGCCTGGTGGGGCCAGCGGGCCGGGCAGGATGGGGTGACTGACCGCTAGAGAGGTGGGACAAACAGACCCCAGTGGGCAGAAGTGGGGACAGCGTAGGATATGGCCCTGGCGACTGTTGGAGGATCCGGGCTTGGTCGGGATGAGGGCAAGCGAGGCACTGCCCTTCCTGGCTCATTCTCCTCACCCGATGCATGGGTCTGTGTACCCCGTAGGGCAGTGTGGAGGGTCTTAGGGTTCCTGCGGATAGTGAGGTGCAAGTGAGGCCTTGTCTACTGTGTCCATCTTTGTACCCTCAGCTCCCGGCACACAGCAGGTGCTTAATAAACAAGCCCTGGATGAATAGGGAATCAAAACAGCTATTTCTTCAGTGTTTCTCATGTGCCCAAGCACCGTCCTCAAGGGACTTGTAGTAAGTTCAAAAGTATTAAATGAGCACCTCTTAGGCACCAGCTTCTCTTCTAAGGGGGCACAGTAGGGAAGCCTCAGACACGAGTCCCCGTACTTGTGGGGCTGACGTTCTAGAGGGGGAGATGAGGGATCAGGCCTGTGGATGCAGGAGTATGTGCTACGGTTGGTCACGTGATGCTGTGCACGCAGAGAACAAGCAGGGAGCTGGGGCCTGGGTGGTGCGAGCTGAGGGGGTTTGCCCCGGAACAGGAACATTCGAGCACAAACCGGGAGGAGGTGAAAGAGTGAGCCTGGACATCTGCAGAGAAAGAGCGTTCCAGGCAGAGGGAAGAGCAAGTGCAAGGGTCATGAGGTGAGAGCATGTGGTGTTCAAGGAACACTGGGTGACCTCCCTCAGTCCTGAAGGCAGCCTCTCCCAGGGCACTGACTTCTGGCTCCTGCTCACGGAGAAGCCAAACTGAAAAGTCTAGATTCTCTTCTTTTTAGGCAGAGTCTTGCTAAGTCACTAAGTAGCCCAGACTGGGCTCAAACTTGTGATCCTCCTGCTTCAGCTTCCCAGAGTGCTGAGATTACAGGTGTGCACCACCATGCCCAACTCTAGACGGGCTGGAAAGGCTCGTCTCACAGGTGACCTCAGGGAGGGTTCCACTCCAGCCTGGGAGAGGCCTCCGGAAAGGCCAGGCCTTCCCCAGGGCGAGAGGGGCTGGGCCCCTAGATGCTACCTCCACACCCCACATCGGGAGCTGAAGGAGCTGTTGGACAACCAGAGAAACTGAGACAGAGAGGGGAATGAGCTGCCCAAGGTCACACAGTGAGTCAGCTCCTTTCCCCCAAAGAACGTGTTGTGTCTTTCTGGGGCTGAGTCAGGCCACTGGCGCTGCTGGGCCGGGCACTCCTGCCCATCCCTTCCCACCTGCCGGCTCGTGAATGATTATTGAGGCCTGGCAGCCTCAGGGTGTGAGCCGCCCCAGGAACACTTTTAATGAGTGGCTGTGAGAGCTGAACTTGTCAGAACACCTGCTAACAAGTTCAGGGATCTAACACGGGCTCCAAAGCAGGGTGGAAGACACAGGCGGCTTGGCTCAGTGGTCTTCTGGGAACCACCCCCTCTCCCCGGCCCCTCGTCCCCCATGGAGTCTTGGGTCCAGTTGGACATAGGTGGTTCTGGGCTTAGCTCTCCATCCCTCAGTGTCTCCCTGTGGCAGGTCCCAAAGGAACAGACCCAGGCAGAATGGGAGAGGGCTACAAAGCATGCTCTGCAGGGTACACATTGCTTCTTTGATTTCCTCCGGCAGAATCTAGCAGAGTTGGGGAGGAACTAAAGGCACACTAAACATAAGAGGCCTAACGCACACAACACCCGCACAGAGCAAGTGTCTGGTAGACATCACAGTGCCCTTCTCCGTGACCCTCGTTGCAGAAGAACCAGGGCCAGGGCCCCTGGCTCCGACCACCACAGTGGGAGCACAGCTTTGTCATGCACATGTGTGCACATGTGGGCAGAGAAGTCGCCGAGCCTCTCTGTGCCTGGTTACTCATTTCCAAACACGGTCATGGTGGCGAGCAAGCGAGATAGTGCCTGCCAAAGTGTGGCTGAGCCCCTGGTGCAAGTGAGCCCTTCACTACGCTCTTCTGTCCTTCACATTGGCAGAGAGACTTTGAGCAACTTCTGCAGACTCTCAGACCATGGTACACTGAGTTGCCTGTACAGGTATGTGTAGCTGCCTCCTGGGGCTGTGACTGGAGTTCAGTAAAGGAATCCACGGGGCCACGCCTGGCTTAGAGCATGCAGCCACCTCCTATACCTGTGGGGTGGCACTGTGGTGAACGGGAGAGGTTGGGGTAGAAATGATCCCACCACCACCCACCATCGAAGCATGGCCACATCCACATGCCTTTTTGTCTCCCTCTGGGGTTCTCTGAAGAGGGCTACTGCACAGCCTAACTTGCAGAGGGAGCTGGGGGATCAGAAGGGCCACGTGGTCAGTTGGCAGCTTGCAGCTGGTATGGGTGGAGCTGGATTTGCATGTGGGACTGTGTAGCCCCGCCTGGCCTTGTCTGCTGGCCTCAGTGGCTGTCAGTAGCCCCCAGTTCTGAGTGGCGACTTCCTGCCAAGGTGCTTCTTGCCTCACACATAGGCTTCTGTTGGGTTCTCTCTTGTCATCCCCAGGCCTATACCTGATGTGTGCTCCCGCTCCTTTCCCTCTGCATCGGTGTCTGCGTAGCACCTAGAATCACTGACCTCATCCCCAGATGGCAGACTGGAAGTGCCTTAGGGGACATTGGGATGGAACTTCTCACATAAAGAGGGCAAGAGATGAGTTTAAAGCCAGCAGGCTCGGAGAGCAGGCAGCGGATATGGGTGTGTATGTGTATGTGTGTGGCAGGGGATCCTGCTCCATGCCATGCACTGCTCCCAGCATGTGATCTACACCGCCACATTTAGTCATCACAACAAGAGCTCTATGAAGCTGGAATTCTTATCAGTATTATTATCATCACTCTTGTAAATGATTATTGAGGAAACTGAGGAACAGGATTAAATCACTTGCTCCAGAAAATGGTAGAAGCATGATTCGAACTCAGGCCGTCTCACGTCCAATGTCAACTTGTAGCCCCTAGGATAATCTGCTTCTTGGCATCAGGTCTAGATTTTAAACCCCATCCTGAGCTCTTTGTCCACTGCTCTTTGCATGGATCCCTGCAGCTCTGCTTCTTGGGGCACTGGGCCCAAATGAGTCTGTGATGCCGTTGTTACTGCTCTACCCACAAGCACTTGAGGTCAGAGTAGGGCAGGGGCTGGGCCAAGATCATACACTCCAGTGGTGAGTGCTCAGACTCAAGGCTTCAAACTCTGCATGGCTCTGAAGGGGCGGCCTCGGCTTGGCTGGCAGGAGACACCATGGGATTGATGCCGCTTCTGCCAGCTGCATTCCAAGTTCAGCTGTGCCCTGTGCACTTCTGGAGAGTGTGCCTCTAGGAAGCAGAAGGAAGGCACCACTGTGCAGGAGGCTCTGCCCTCTTGTGCATTCCGAGAAGGGCTGGCCAGCCAGATTTCTACTTGGCAAGGTCTACTGGCATGTGCCAAGAGCCCAGTCAGAGCCCAGCTCCTGATAACACACCTGCTATAGCTCAGAAGAGCAGAGGCCAGGGAAGGGGATAGTAGTGGAGGAGACAGTGTCCTCAAAGCCACTGCCCTTGGGCTTGCAGAAGAGACAGTCTTTCCCTTTTCTCTCCTGGATGGAAGGGACAAGCTTGAGGCAGTGGGAAGAAGGCTTCTTCATGTCCACCTGGAAATCATTCCCCAGCTCAAAAATTAACCACCTGACATGGCGTTTTCTTTCTCCCTTCTGCCCTCCCCACCTCTGCATGCTTGCCTGCAGACTTTAATCCTTGTGCTAATGTACTGGCTAAGCCCAGGAATGTGGGATTTCTGTGGTGGGGAGATTACAAGGCTTCCTGTTAGCAAAGCATTGAGTGTGTCTGGGTTGGTTGGCAGGGGTTGGGCTGCGTCAGGCACTGTGACCAACCTCCCATTTCCACCCTGCCCTTGCTCCCTGCCTGGGCAAGGACAAGGATGAGCCAAGGGAGGCCTCCATGGGGCCAGTTCTATGATGAGCACCTGACACAGGACCTACGAAAAGCTAGTGTGGGAATAAGGTGAATAGGAACAGGAAATGAAGCAGACACTCTGGAAGAGTTGTTATGAAGCAGGAGAAACTGTTCAGCAGATGCTGCTCTGTGAAACATAAAAGAAGTTAAGAGCAATGTTAGCCTTTCTAAAACAAGTCTCAGAGCAAGAAATAAAAGGGTAGAAGAAGAAACATGAAGGAGTAGAGCAAAGGGGCTGGGGATGTAGCCCCGTGGTGAGCACTTGCCTTGCATGTGTGAGGCCTGGAGTTTGATCTTCAGAACTAGGGCTTGGGGGAGAAGAAGAGAGAGATAAAAAAGGCAGTGCTCAGTGAAAGAGAAAAATAAAGCCATTATGTTGTAAACACCACATTAGCAACAGAAAAATACATTAAATAAATAAAAGAAAGAATGTGTATTTAGGCCATAATCATGGGTATGATGGAATGAAATGTAGTGCAAGAGAAGAAGGAGAAAAATGATCAATGTAGAAGATAAAGGGAATCCAACATCTGCATAATTGGTGTCCCTGAAGAAGAAAACAACACAGAACAGGAAATATTAGAATCTTTAGGGCTGGGGATATAGCTCAGTGGAATAAGTGCCTGCCTAGCAAGCACAGGGTCCTGAGTTCAATCCCCAGTACCGCAAAAAAAAAAAAAAAAAAAAAAAAAAAAAAAAAAAAAAAAAAAAAAGAATCTTTAACAGAAGAAAACTTCCCTGAGACAAAAAAACCAAAGCGTATGAAGACATAAAGAACATGTTATCTCTCACAAGACTGACAGATATTTATCAACACTGAGATATACTGTGCTCATGTTTATAGACCTGAAGCCTAAACAGACATCTTATAGATATCCAGGCAAACAGTTCAAGTGAGCTGTAAGGGGAAAGAAGTCAGGCTGAAAGAACCCATATTTCTGCTGTATAATAATTAAATATCTATTCATTCTCAGGGCAAGTGTGACCTAAGAATTTCACCAAATACATTAATTTTCTATTCAAAGGGGGTCTTTCTTTTTAAAATACACATATTTGTTGTTAAATTTTACAAAAATAGAACCATGAGTAAGTACAGATTTGTTCATAACCTCATTCCTAAGATAATTCACCATCAAGTACACATTTCAAAATGCTTTTATGTACATTTATCCTAAAGGATCCTCTAGGACCTGGATGTCCTAAAAGGGTTATTCCCAGTTTGCAGAGAAACAAACTCATGCTGAGGGTGTCGCATGGTTTGTTCTAGGAATTCAGTGAAACTCTACCATCTCCAGAGTCTCTGGCCTGCTAGAGAAGTTCTTTCTGATAGAATCTTCTGTGATGATGGGAGTGTTCTGTCTAAAATGAAAGACACCAGTCATTTGTGACCGAGGGGCACTTGCAATGTGGCCAGTGTCACCAAGGACCCAGAATTTTAAATTCCATTTAATTTTAATAAACTTATATATAGCTACATGTGCCACAGAACTGCTGTATTAGTGCTGTATCAAACGAAGAATGTTTACTTAAGCCATAATCAGGGGGTTGATATACAAACTAGAGAAGGCTGAACAAAATGGAGCTTAAAAGAAGAGAAAGAAAAGATGAAAGAAATAATCAACGTGGAAGCTAACAGAACCCAACATCTGCGAGATTTCTTGCTTGTGGACCTGGCTTCCAGGGGTGTGATGTCCCTTAGGTTCCGTTTTTTTCATTCTTGCCTCCTCTAAAACCAGGGGTAAAAAGTCCCTGGCTTTAGAGGACAGGGGAATCTGCGGGGCGTGGGGGGCGGTGCAGAAAGATTCACTTGGCGCCATTCCTCCACCTGCCCCAGTGAGCCTCCATTCCTGCAGGGAACCTCTGGACAAAGGCAAGGGGGCAAACTTCTGACCACGAGGTGACCCAGAAAATGAGTGTGCAACACCAGAGGCTTCCTCCACCCTCTGAACTTTAGAAGTTAAAATTCACAAGAGCGGTGTGTGGGATCCTGTGACTCCAACTGCTACCCTCCGCTGCCCTCAAGGGTTCAGGGATGCCTCCACTGTGCCAGAGTGCAGACCAAAGCTCAGCGTGCCCATGTGCCTGGTCTGAGCTCACAGAACAGGGACTCAGAGACAGAGGTGGAAAGGACCTAGTGTTGGCAGGACTGAAGTCACAAGCACTGGGTTCCCATCCATGATTTCCATGCTAACAGGACTAGGGGCAAGCAGAGCTTCTTGGATGCTCTCCATGGTGCTGATGAAATCACTGCCTCTGCAGGCCTCAGTTTTTATACTTGTACAATGGGAATTTTAAAATAGAGCAGGGATGTTCATCCCTGAGTCTTGGTTTCCCCAGTGATTACTCAACACTTTTTGTTAGTTAGTTAGTGAGTTTGTTTGTTTGTTTGAGACAGGGTCTCACTATGTATTTCAGGTTGGCATTGAACTCACTATGTAGCCCAGGCTGGCCTTGAATGCACCACAGTCTTCCTGCCTCAGCCTCCTAAGGGCTGGGACTACTGGCATGCACCACCATGCCTGGAAATTGGTCAACATTTTAACATTATGTTCATTCTTGCTTATGTGTGTGCACTTTTCTGGGGGTTTCATAAATTCCCAAAGGCATCCCTGACTCCACCAATTGAAAGCATTTTAGTGAAAAGTCATACGCTGATGGCTGTGGGTTGGATACCACTTGCAGCTTTTTTTTCCCTTTTGGCTCACACTTGTGTTTTAATAGGCAAAAGTTTCAAAGCTGTTAGATTTTACAAAACAGCATGGTTTTAACCTTCTCTTGAAAAAAATATCAGGATACCTGGCATCCCGGGGCTCACATTCCCCTTGGCCACAAACAGGGAGCTGAGCTTGCTGTCCTTAAGGAGGCTTGTGTTCCACTTGCCGGTCCCCACCCCTCCCTATTGTACCCCCCAGATCAGCTGTATATTATCATCAATTTTGGGTGCCCCCACCCCCCAAAAAAGTAATGGTTGTGGTACCCACAGCATTGTCAAAAGTGTAAATCAGACCTGTGAAAGCGCTGTGTTTTCTTCAGGCCAGCTCGCTTCGCTCATTCCATCACCCCCACCTTTGAGTCTGCAGTACCTTGTCAGGTGCTGCGGACACGGGGGAGCGCAGCCACACAAGGGCTTGCTGGCTTGGAGCTTGTGGTCTGGCGGGAGGAGAGAGACAGGTGAACAAACGAACGGTAAGCTTCGGCCAGCTGAAGCCCAACTCTGTGGTGTAGGCCGCACCCTAGTGTCGTCAGAGGGGCTCCCTGAAAAGGGGCTTTTGAGGAGAAGCTGGATAACAAGAGCCAGAGACTGGGAGGAGGGTGAAGAGGGCCAGGCTGAGGGGCAGCAAGCGCAGAGGCCCAGAGGCGGAGCACTAGGCCCATCTGGCTCCTGAGCACACTGCACCACTCGGCATTTTACAGCCTGGGCTCTGGGGTCCCTGCCTTTGGGCCTCCCAGGAGAGTTTACAGGCTCCTGGGAATCGTTTCTGCTCTCCCAGCCAGCAGGGGGTGGAGCAATTAATAAGCAGCACTTACTAATTCTCTGCCAGATGCCTGGCGCCCAGCTGGCAAACCTGAACTCATTTGCCCACAGGAAGCTCAGCTGGGCAAGGAAGCTATTTGGGGCCACCCTGGCACTCTGCCAATCCCTAACCAGCAAGGTAGCGAAGCATTCTTGACTTACTTGCTGCCTGATCCCGGTGTGGGCTGAGGGTTGCGTTCTCGACTCCTGCTTTCTCTCGAATCAACTCTCAGCACAGTGCTGTATCCGAGTCCTTCCTCCACAGAGAGCTGCTGTTGGCATCCTGGTGAAGAGGGAGAGGGAAGGAGGGAACGGGAAAGGCAGGAGAGAAAAGGGAGGGGTGTAGAAGGGGGTGGCAAGGGAAGGGAAGAGAAGAGGAGGGGGCAGGGCAAAGGGGAGAAGAGAGGCTTGAGTCTCAGGGCCATTGAAAGGGATCTTTGCCATCAGCAGGGTGTTTCCCCCTCTTATACCATGTACAGAAGGTCTGCATTGCACAAAGGGACCCACGGGCCGTCACCCCCAAAGCAGATTCAAACATTCCTTCCAGTTTTATTCATAGTAGCCCCATGCTGGAAACAACCCACATGTCTATCAGCCCAGCTTGTACAGATAAGTTGCCACGTATTGACAGAACAGAGCACTACGCAGCAATAAAGGAGTGGGAGACCGCTGTGCCCACCGTGTGGATGAGTGTTGCCGGGTTGTGCTGAGCAGAAGAGCCAGATGCAGGTGTCCTGTGGAGGGAAAGTCCGAGAACAGGGAGAACCGGCCCCCAGTGGTAGAAATCATAGCTGGAGGGTATTTTCCAGAGGAGAGGGACAGATAAAGGGCCACAGAGTTATGTTCTGGGTCTAGACCTGATTGTGCAGTGATATATGTGATGCAGATTTTTAAAAACGCCTTGAATTGCACCCTTACAATGGGTGCATTTTTTAAGTTGTATGTTGTAGATCAATAAAGCTAAGGTTTTAAACAGTCACGTTCATTGTCTTGTTTCCACCGTGGGAAGGTCTTTTCCTATTACCTGAGAAGAACCCCCTCATTCTTGAGACACAAATGAAACCCCCAGTGGCTTTGCTATGTGAACATGGCCTCAATTTAGAAACTGGAAGTGTCGGCTTCAAGGGTTGAATTAAAATGTGGAACGTGATTCCAAGTGAAGGCTTCCACATCCCTCGCTGGCTCGGAAGCTGGGAGCTGGGCAGGAGGGGAGATTCTTGTCTCGGGGCCCCCAGGCCTGGGAACTCTTTTGGGGGCCCAGCATCACTGGACAGCAGACCTCTCGGGTACAACCTCTCCTCATGGCCATACCTGGTCCTCTTTCGGTCTTGGTTGTGTTGGTCCAGTGAGGGTTTACATAAAACACAGGATGCCCATCCTCACTTTGAACTGAAACAACGAATCCTTTGTAGGTGTAAGTATATTCCAGATATTACATGGGACAAACTCACGCTAAAACATTATTCACTGTTTATTCCTCCCAATGCTGACTGGATATTTGGGAGGGGTCTGTTTGCCCTTCCCCTACCCACTTTGATGGTGGCAATGCCGAGAGCAGAGCGGAGCTCTGGAGTCAGCACCCCCGGTTTACACTCAGCAGGCTGCCCGCACTCCCAGCGTCTCTGTGACCTCGGCCAGATGAGTCATGCTGTGCCTCAGTTACGTTACCTGCTCATGGAGGTAATTATGGAGCCTACTTCCTGGGGTGGCTGTGGCAATCACAGTTCTGCTGGGGGAGTGCAGGACAGTAGTTAGAATCATGTCAGGCGTGCAGCAAGTGCTCAGTAAGTGTTGGCTCGTTATCAGTATTAGTTTATGGTGGTCCTGCTGGTGGTGGTGGGATTGTTGTTGCTGTCATACAAAGGAGGCGGTATAGTGCTTCCAGGATTGTTTTCTGGAGAAGAGGAGCAAGAACTGAAGGACAAGCCTTATGGGGTGTGGGGTCAGGAGGGAATGTGATGGTTTTCAGAGCAGGACGTGCAGGCCCGTGTGGGGCAGAGGAGAAGAGATGGAGGGGCAGGAAGGATACGGACAGGACAGCAAGGATGAAAGATTCTAGTTTGGCCTAGGAATGTGGGATTAGGACAGACTAGAGGAGAAAAAAAAGATGCGGGAATTTGAGAAGAGCAGTCATGGAACATGCCAAGAGGCATTGTGGTAAAGAATCTGCTCACGCCTGTAATTCCAGCATGCTGGAAGGCTGAGGCAGGAGCATTGCATGTTCAAGCCCAGCCCGGGTCACTTAGTGACTTAGAGAGTTCCTCACCTCAAAATAAAAAGTGAGCTGGGAATGTAGCTCAGTGCGAAAGCCCAGAGGTCAATATCCAGTACCAAAACAGAAGAAAATGTGTATTTCTGGAGTCAGATTACATGGGTTCAAATCCTACCTCAGCAAGATTGGGCAACTTGCTTGACTTACACCCTGCCTCAGTTGTCTTATTGGCAAATTGGACATAAAAATTCCTGCTTCAAAGGGTCAGGAGAATAGAATGAGTTAAAACATGTAATTTACAAAGGTTCCCAACAAATAGTATTAGTGATCCTTCTACTTAGAGTTCTTTAAGTGTTTGAGAGAAGAATTTTAAAATTAGAGTTCTTGTTTAAAAGATTCTGTTGTTTGTGAGCTACAGTGCAGCCCTGGAACCGAATTATCTGTGTGACCTAAATCAGTGTCTTTTTATAATTCCTCCAGAAAAGAGGGAGAATGTGATAGTACCTCCCTGTCATGGTTGTTGTGATCATTCAATGAGTTAACACATGTAAGAGGCAGGGGATTTAGTAAATGGGACAAAGGCCGTCTGAGTTTGTGCAAGGTGGGGCTGTCCATTCCTTCTTTGTAGAAACTGTAGAATTACCATCAAAGGGCTGGGCATGTTTTTGTGCAGAGGTTTTTGCTGATCAGTTCTATTTCTTTAATGGACACTGAAATAACCAGCTTTTCTGTTTCTCTTTTCTGATAGTTGATTAAGTTGTGTTCTTCAAGAAGTTTGTTTCCTCTAAGTTAGAGGAGTAAATTTGCAAGATTCCTCTATGGATCTTGGGATTGAAGAGTACAACAGGGAAAGAAAAGCCCACACACATTCAGGACAAGGGAGGCTCTGATCTTGGGACTCTGTAAAAGCTTCTATTTGCTCATCTTCAGTTCAAGCAGCTCCTCCCCAGAGAAGTCCTCCCCGCTGTCCCACTTTTTCTTCTAAGCTAAATATCCACCCCAGCTGTTTCTAGTGGACTTAGAATCACATTTTCTACTGGACCTGATGTTCAGTGCTGCACTTAGGAATCTGCAGCAACCAGCCACTGACACTTTGGATTCTTTGTGGGCAGATTCACTTATTCTGATTCCTGAGATTCTCTGCATTCTTAGGCTCCACCTTGGGCCTATCAAAGAGTAGGTACAGATCATAATCTATTCATCAATCCATTCATCCCTCCCTCCCTCCCTCCCTTCTCCATTGACTGATTCAAGCTGCTACATTATGTTGGGCACCGTGCTCCTGCTCAGTAAGGGCAACACAAAGGAGAACAAGACAAAACAAGCAAGTGTCTACTTTTCATGGACTTATCACTGGAGAGACAGAGTAAGCAAAGTGTGTAGGATGCCTGAATCTTTGCAGGTTACAGTTTGACAGCATTTCTCAACTATTTGTCATGGAACACAACTTGTGTAGAATTTGAAGGTACATTTAGATCTACACACAAATGTATTTTGGAAATGTTGGGTGAAACCAAGACAAATAAATGTGATTACATGATCTGTGAGAGGCTTCAATGTATGTTTATGAATTTTTAAGGAAGTGGTAGGAAGAACAGTTGTTGGCAACTCACCTGGCTTTAGAATTTCCATGGGATTGCATCAAATATGAGAGCACACAATTATATAAGACAAATATTAATAGACATGAAAGAGCAAATAAGCAATAACACAATTGTAACAGAGGACTTTAATGCCCCATTGTCATAAAGGGATAGATCAACTAGACAAAAAATTACCAAAGAAATAACAGAACTGAACCAAACTTGTGAACAAATGGATTTAGTAGACCTTTACAGAGTGTTCCACCCCACATCATCAGAGTACACATTCTTCTCAACTTCACATGCTGTAAATGCAAAGGAATTGAAATTATTCCATGCATATTATTTGACCATAGTGCAATGAAGTTGGAAATTATTGACAAAAGGAACTGCAGAAACACCATAAACACATGGAAACAACATCCTCTTGAACAACCAATGGATCACAGATGAAATCAAAGAAGAAATTAAATATCTACAATCAAAGGAAAATGCAAATACAACTTACCAGAACCTGTGGGACACAATGAAAGCAGTCCTCAGAAGGAAATTTATAGTGGTGAATTCTCACATCGGGAAAACAGAACAGGCACAGATAAACAACCTTATGCTGCACCTGAAGTTTCTAGAAAAAGAAGAGTAAGTCAAGCCCAAAACCCAAAGAAGGGAGGAAATTATAAAGATCAGAGCAGAAATTAATGCAATTGAGTCTAAGAAAACAGTATAAAGAATGAATGGCTCTAAGAGACGGTGTTTTTGAAAGAATAAATAAAATTGATAAACCCCTAGCTAACCTTATCAAAAAAAGAAAGAAAAAACTGAAATTCACATAACAAGGAATGAAAAAGGTGAAATCACTACAGATCCTGTGGAAATTCAGAAGATCATCAACACCTATCTTGAAAATTTCTATTCACATAGGACGGAAGACACAGAAGAAACAGACAGATTCCTATAAACATATGAGTTACCAAAGCTGAATCGAGAAGATATAAAAATTTTGACTAACCCAGTATCGGTCAACGAAATTTGAAGCATAATTAATAACTTACAAACGAAGAAAAGCCCAGGTACTTATGGATTCACAGCTGAATTCTACAAGAAATTCAGACAAGATTTAATACAAATACTCCTCAAACTCTTTAAAT
The DNA here is from genome assembly GCA_004027595.1 of Dinomys branickii. Taxonomy (NCBI): domain Eukaryota; kingdom Metazoa; phylum Chordata; class Mammalia; order Rodentia; family Dinomyidae; genus Dinomys; species Dinomys branickii. The sequence goes on from PVLD010007819.1 coordinate 62,719, forward strand.
GAAATTGAAAGGAAAGGAACTCATTCCTGGAGGCAAGTATTCCCTGACACCAAAAGCAGAGAAAGATCCAACCAAAAAAGAAAACTACAGGCCAAGCTCCTTAATGAACATAGATGCAAAAATCCTCAATAAAACACAAGCAGACAGAATGCAGCAAATCATTAAGAAAATTATATACCATGAACAAGTGATATTCATCCCAGGAACGCAGAGATGGTTAACATACACAAATAACACAATACACCATATCAACAGAGCCAAAGACAAAAATCACATAATCATCTCAATAGAAGCAGAAAAAGCTTTTGATAAAATCCAACATTCACTCATGGTAAAAACCCTACAGAAAATAGGAATAGATGGTCTTTACCTCAATTTGATAAAGGACATCTCTGACAAACCAAACAGCCAACATCATACTAAATGGACAAAAACTGAAAGCTTTCACTCTAAAACCAAGAACAAGACACGAATGTCCGCTATCACCACTTCTATTCAATATAGTTCTAGAAACATCAGCCAGAACAATTAGACAAGAGAGAGAAATAAAAGAAATAAGGATGGGACAGGAAGAAGTGAAATTATCATTACTCACAGGTGACATGATGCTCTATATAGAAGACTCCAAAGACCCCACCAAAAGACTTCTAGATTTAGTAACCAAATTCAATAGCATAACAGGATACAAAGTCAACACTCAAAAATCAATAGCCTTTCTGTACACAAACAACAAACTTCCTGAGAGAGAAATTAAGGAAAAACATAACCTTCACAATAGCATCCAAAAAAAGAGAAAGAAATACTTAGGAATCAATCTAATAAGGGAAGTAAAAGATCTATACATTGAAAATTACACTGCTCTGAAAAAAGAGATCAAAGAGGATTTCAGAGAGTGGAAATATATTCCTTGCTCATGGGTAAGAAGAACCAACCTTGAGAAAGTGGCCATAGTCCCAAAACTGTTATATAGATTTAATGCAACCCCAACCAAAATACAATTAGCATACCTCACAGAACTAGAGAAAACATTCCTAAAATCCCTCTGGAACCAGAAGCAATCTAGACTAGTAGAGGCAATCCCGGGCAACAAAGGCAAAGCAGGAGGCATCACAATTCCTGACTTGAAATTATACTACAAAGCTACTGTGATTAAAAAACAAACAAACAAACAATAGCATGGTTCTTGCAATAAAACAGACCTGAGGATCAATAGAAAAGATTAGAAGAGGCCAGACACAACTACAAACACTCTCAACCACCTTATCTTTGATGAAGGGGCCAAACTCTTCCTCTGAAAGAAAGATAGCATCTTTAATATATGGTGCTGGAAAAACTGGCTTTCCACATGCTGAACACTAAAACTAGACCATTTGTATTGCTATGCGCTAAAGTCAAAATGGATCAAAGACCTAAATATTGAAATAGAAACACTAAATCTACTGGAAGAGAAAGTAGGTAGAAATCTTGAAGATGTAGGGGTAGGAAGAGTTCTTGAACAAAAGCCAAACTGCACAGGACCTACTTCAAAGAATCAACAACTGGGATCTCATCCTATTAAAAAGATATTGCACATCAAAAGAGTTCACCAACACGGTGAGAAGAAAACCCACAGATTGGGAAAAAATTTAGCCAACTGTCCCTCAGACAAAGGACTTCTATCTAGAACATATAAAGAATTTTTAAAAATCAGATCCCTAAAATTCAAAGACCCTATTTTCCACTGTTGGTGGGAGTGTAGACTGGTACAACAACTGTGGAAATCAGTGTCAAGATTCTTCAAAAAACTAGGATTAGAGGTCCCATTTGACCCAGCTATTCTCCTTCTGGGTATCTTCTCAGAAGGATTAAAAACATCATACCCCAGAGATATATGTGCACCCATGTTTATAGCAGCACAATTTGTGATAGCTAAATCTTGGAAACATCCCAAATGCCCATCAACCAGGGAATGGATAAAAAAAGATGTGGCATTTCTATACAATGGAGTATTACTCAGCTATAAAGATAAGCTTGAGGCTTTTATAGGTAAATGGATGCAACTAGAGACCACGCTCCTAAGTGAAATAAATCAGACTCACATGTGTAAACATTGTATTGTCTCCCTCGTGTAAGAAACTGAAAGAGTAAATCAGATATAAAAGGTACAATAGATACTGTGAAAGGGAAAGATACTGCTCAAAAGGAAAGAAAAACTGGAATGGGGGAAAGGAGAAATGAAGGAATATATATAAGATAACTGCACTACTAATTTCTATGAAGTCACTGAAAGGAACAGTCAGTGTTTATATGGTTTGATCAACCTTAATGCCTATATCTGGTAACCTGAGCAACTACTCTGAAGATAACAACATGCAGTGTAATAACCATTGGTAATCTCCTATCATCTTGTTTTGAGATTCTGTATTGTCTTATTGTTTTTTATTATCTTTAAAATAAAAAATAAAAAAAAATAAAATAAATAGAATTTCCTTGGGAAAACCACGTGTGGCCTTAGATGACAAAACAAAATGTCCAATACAGATATTACTTATAGCTGCCTGCTGGGCCCCAAGCAGCTCACACCCTCGCCAGTGGTTCTGTCCATGTGGGGTGTTCCCCATGTGCTGTTCTGAGTGTGGGGCAACAGCTCTTTTCGTGCTAGCTGCACACTAATAGTCTGCTCAAGAAATACCTACTTCCTTCTGGCTGGTTCATTTGTAAGTAACATGTGGCTGTTCCATAAACAAAGCCAGCCCTTGTTAGCTGGGTTTGGTTCAGATTAGCCCCAAATCCTGCTGAGGAATTTGACTCAAATACAAAATAAACCTCCAGTATAGACAAAAAGGCGACCCTTTCCTCCCCTGCAGCAAGTCACGCTCAAGTCCTAGCTTAGAAAGATGTCACCACCTTGAAGAAGGCACCCGTCTTTGATTGGTTCTCCAGAAGAACGCAAGACAAGGCTTTGACTGTGAGGAATTTGGCATGCATGGGGGAGAACGGAGGTGGCACCAGTGTGTGGACAAAGAGGTGACTTCTGTGACCCCACAGTCTGAACTGTACTGGGTGCCTCTGGGAGACACTGCTCAGCATGGCTCAGGTGCCCTGCAGGAAGGGCAGCCCCACTTCCGGGCTGGAAGGTGTTCCCAGGAATGGTATTTCTCTGGATGTCTCAGCCACACATGCATCAAAAGCCAGAGGAAGCTAGAAGAATCGCTGGCACGACTGGGACTGGTGAGAGCCAAAGGAGTGTCTAGTCCATTTGAGCTGCTGTGACGAGAAGCCTTAGACTGGATGATACATTTAAAAAGAGAAATTTATTGCTCACAGTTCGGAAGGCTCTGACCCTCAAGGACTCTGTTTAACAGCCCAATATATACTTAAGGTCAAGGCCCTTGCACATTCGGTGCCCAGGGAGGGCTTGCTCTCTGTTTCAAAGATGGCGCCTTGTTGCTGTGTTGCCATGTGCTAGGTCGCGTGGTGGAAGGAAGACCCCTGGGGCTCTTTTACAAGGGCACGAATCCTATCTGTGAGGCCCAAGCTCTCAGCTCAGAGACATCTCCCAAAGGCCCACTTTTTCCTACCACCACAAAGGGGATTAGCTTTCCACTTGGGAGTGGAGACATACTCAGACCACAAGCAGGTGGTACGGACGCCTCAGTGCTTCCAACTGATTCCACTGGTTGGCTCAGTTCCCAGCCTCCTCTACTCCCATGGCTCACGATACCACACTGTTTCAGACTCTGTCTCCCTGAGGCCAAATGATTGGCCTACATGTCTGTCTCCTTGAGCAAGGGAAGCAGAGGCGGCCAGCCTCAGAGCCTGAATGCCAAGTAGCAGCATCTGCCTTAGCCTGGAAGTCCAGGTGTCTTATAACAGACCAAAATGAAAGGGAACTAAATGCCTCACACTCATGCCTTTTGCAAAGTGCGAAGATAGGAAGTTGCCTAAGGGAGCCCAGAAGTTCCTCGATGGTACATCTGAGCTCCTGTGGGCGTTGGAGCTTACAGCCTTTCTGGGAGACTCATCTTCTCCAGACTGGGGTTCCTGTTGGTCTGCCAGGTGGCAGAGTACATAGACAAGGGTGGCAGTCAATTGCCCAGTGAATGTCAGTTATTGTCCCTATTTGCAGAGAACACAGTGTGTCAGTCTTGTGCTCAGCACCCTGTATGGATGTGGCGGGTGCTTTGGGGGTAACCTCCATGTCCCCACGGAGGCTTACCAATCTGCAGATTCCAGTGGCTTCTGGCTGCATCCTGGGGGGCTGCCCTGGCTGAGGAGTGTGCCCAGCTTGCACACAGGAAGGCCCGAGGTGCCCAGTGATGGCCGATCAAGCCCAGCGTCTCACCGCCCAGGAGACTCTGTGGTGTGCAGTCCCCGAGTCCCCACCAGGTTGCTGCTCCAGCTGCCCACAGGGGTGACCTCCTCGTGAGCACATGTCCTATTTGCTTTCTTCTGTCTCACCTCCCCACTGCCCTCCCAGACTTCCTGTCCCCCATCAAGTAAATTGTTTGTATTTCCACCCTCACCTCATGATTTATTTCTAAGACAGCAGGGGTCTTTCATGTAATCCAGCAGTCCTCTGGATGGGCAGAAACAGCTTCCTCCTCTTACAGCTGAGCAAGAGGAAGCTGGGAGGTCAAAGCTGTGGGTACTGCCCTGCCCACTGCTTCCTTGAGAAGGGCCTGGGAGGCCTCCTCCACTGCCGTCCCCACTCCCTGCCGGCGCTGACCCCATGCTGTGTCTCCCACAGGAAGGGCGCTGCCTGTTCATCATCCTGCTCATGGCTGTGTACTGGTGCACAGAGGCCCTGCCCCTGTCCGTGACAGCGCTGCTACCCACTGTCCTCTTCCCTTTCACGGGCGTCCTGCCCTCCCACAAAGTCTGCCCCCAGTACTTCCTGGACACCAACTTCCTCTTCCTCAGTGGTCTGATCATGGCCAGTGCCATCGAGGAGTGGAACCTGCACCGCAGGATCGCCCTCAAGGTCCTGATGCTTGTTGGGGTCCAGCCGGCCAGGTGAGCAGGGTCACGCCCACCCTTGGGGGGTGGCAGAGGGATCACCCTTCTTGGCTTCCAGGTTCAGTCATCAGGGCCAAGCAGCTCGTCATTCTGCCATCATGGACTTGCTCATTCTCAGCTACTGAGGGAGCCCCCGGTGTGGGCCGGGTGTGGTGCTGGGCCACCTGTGCGCAGCCATCCTCATGGTGCTTAAGAACAACCTGGAGAGGGGGGCAAGATGCTGACTCCAGCCCACAAGGCCCAGAAAGGGGATGCCACTGGCTCAGGGTCCAAGCCTTGGGCACTCCTGTGTCCACTGCTTCTCTGAGAATAGGTCTGGGAGGCCCGCTGTGGTAGTCTTAGGGCAGGGTGACCAGGCTGCTTGGGCTACAGAACATGTCTTTGGCCTGTGAAATAGCAATGTCACAGCACCTGCTTCATCAAGTCAGTGTGAGGGTGACAGGCTGATGGCAGGTAGCTTGCTGAGCCTCGAGCAGTAAGAGGCGGCCAGCCACAGCTCTCATCCCTGTGCAGGTGGTGGGGGCTGGGGGTGTCGAAGAGATGCAGAGGGGCTGTGAAGACGGCCTCGGCAAGAGAGGGAGCCGGGACAAAGTGCTGCAAGGCTTCAAGCTCCCTGGCCAGGATTTGAACTTTTATTCTCAAAGGAATAGCTGTCACCCAAGCCTGGCTGTGCTGGATGGTGAGAAGTCCAGGGTGTGAGCAGGGAGTGAGCGGAGACGGGGAGGAGGCTGAGACAGGCGGGGGCAAGATGGCAGGAGCCCCGTGCCTCAGCTGTTATCCTGAAACCAGCGCCATCAAGGATCTGAGGACAAGGGAGAGAAAATGCCAGGTTCAGATTGGCTTTAGAATGAGCTGACCGTGGGTACCTGTGGTCAGTTCACTCAGCACTCTGAGCTGAGTATTCCTCAGCACAGGGTCGCCCTCAAGGTCCTGATGCAGCCCAGATTATTGGTTCCCACTTTTCCGCTAACTTGCCTTCTCTGGGCCTCAATTTTCCACCTAAAATGAACAGGTTGGATCTCTCAGGGATAGGAAATGGGAGCCAGAGGACCTCCTGGACCTGGGGTCTGGATTCATCTCCAACTCCCTCTGTTGTGCAGGCTTATCCTGGGGATGATGGTGACCACTGCGTTCATGTCCATGTGGCTGAGCAACACCGCCTCCACCGCCATGATGCTGCCCATTGCCAGTGCCATTCTGAAGAGCCTCTTTGGCCAGAAGGAGCCTCGGAAGGACCTTAGCAGGGAGAGTGAAGAAAACAGAGGTGAGGCTGTGCAAAGGTCCTGGGGCACATTCCACCAGAGTGGAGGGGTGGAAGCAGGGATGCTGGGCAAGGACAAAGGAAGGAAACATATATTGGGCACTTAGTGTGTGTCAAGTATTTTAAAATAATAATAATAATAATGACAGGATTAGATTTTAAATCATGATACTTTGGTTTTTAAATTTCGGATTTATTGGGCATTTACTATGTACTAAGTGACAAGTTAAGCATTTTGCACATGTCTATTCTTTTAACTCACAAAATGGCCCTTTGGAATAGGTGCTATAATTAGAATGTGTTTGAATGCATTCGAACAGATGCTCAATGTCACTAATACCCAGAGAACTGTCAAATGAAACAATGAGATTTAAACCAGTGAGACAGCAAAGATAAGATAGTTGCACGTATCAGTGAGCTTTTTATTGCTGAGACCAAAATATCCGACACACTCATCCTAAAGGAGGAAGGGTTTATGTTTGTTCACTGTTCCAGAGGGTTCAGTCCATGGTAGCTTGGCTCCAAGGCAAGAACATCATAGCACGAGGGCATGGAGGAAGAAAGCTTCTCACCTCGTGGCAGCCAAGATGGAGAGAGAGAGGATAGAAAAGCCAGAGAAAAGGCTGGGATGGGGGTACTCTCCTCACAGGCCTCTCCCAGCGACCTACTTCCTTCCTCTGATTGCCACCTCCTCTGAGCCCATTCAGCTCTGAACTCATCCATTAAAGAGTTCAGTGCTGCCGTGATCCAGCCAGCTCTCTGGGCCCTGCTTGAGAACACTGCCGCCCTGGGCCAAGCCCTCAGTACCTGAGGCTCACAGGGGGTGCCTCATAGTTAAACCCTAGTACTAGCTAACACGCAGCGTCAGCAGGAACAGGGGCATGGGAACTCTGGTGAATTGCTAGAAAGAGTGTGGCCTAGGCCAGGCTTTCTTAAGGGCACCCACCTGCATTTAATCCAGTGAAGTGTGCTTGTGCCCTGTGAACTAGCAGTTTTGCTCCTGGATGAAAATGCTTGAGGAATTCTCAAAAAGCAAAAACAAAACAAAACAAAACAAGCAAAAAACCTGAGAGGAGAGACGAGGGGTGACATTCACACTTTTTACAGGTTGAGACTTGGTGGTCATGTGGGCCCCATTCCCAGTAGAGGTGCATGTTGAGCACCACCCACTCTTAAGAGACAAGAATTAGCAGGCCAAGCAGTTACATGGCTACGGTGCGGGAGAAACCAGAATGAGATGGAGAACACAATACCAATATATAACCTTACCCATCTGCACACAAATGGCAACACGCTTTGCAAGAACACACACACCCTCAAAAAGGAAAGCTGTGCATCAAACACACCTGAAAGCTGCTCTGGGAGGGGAGGCAGGGAAAACGGGGCTAGGAGGACTAGTAACAATGTGCCCTGACATGAAGCTTTCAGCTCTGGGACCCTCTGAAATCAAGCTCTCAGCAAAACTAGACACAAGCAGCCGGCTGTGTTTTTAGATGACAACAGGAGGGCCCAGAGAGGGGAGGCGACTAACTTTCCTGGGCTGTGCGGCAGGCAAGGGGCTAAGCGAGCTGCGCGGCAGGCAAGGGGCTAAGCGAGCTGCGCGGCAGGCAAGGGGCTAAGTCTGACTCTGAGCCCAAGTTAGGTGACTCCAGAGCTCATGTGTTACCCATGAAGCCAGCAGTATCAGGGAGAATTCTTTTGTCTGCAAGTAAAAGAATGTCTGTCTTCAAGAAGCTTAAAAATAGGAGTTTTCTTCAGGTATTAAGAAGCCAGAGAGAGGCAATTCCAGCAACAATGCAGATTTACAGCAACATCTATTATTAAAAATTAGTATTCCGTTGGTCTTCCTCTCTTCTTTCTCTCATGAGACAGTGTCTCATTCTGTATGCAGGCTGGCCTTGAACTCACCATGGAGCCCAGGCTGGCCTCGGACTTGGGTGATCCTCCTGCTTCAGTTTCCCGAGTGTGGGGATTACAGGGATGCATCACCATGCCCTGCTAAAGTGTTTTACTTTTGATTGATATTAATGTACTTTTAGGGGAAGTTTTACACCCATGCACATGTGGGCAGAAGCATCTAGTTCATCCCCAGAATCAATTCTTTTGCTCTTTTAGTAAGAGAACCCCCACATGGGCACTTGGCTGTATAAAGAAGAGGCAGAATTTCCCAGCCTCCCTTGAAATTGGGAGACTCGGCTTCGTCATGGGATCTAAGTGGAAACAATGTGTGTAATTTTCTGCTTCTGCCCTTCCTGCTGTTCACCTTCTGTGTGCGGAGGAGAAGACAGTGGTGAGAGGGAGAAATTCCCCTGGGGGCCTGAAGTTGCAAGCTGCCTCCTGGGGCAGATGGCACATCAGTCCCAGTAGATTTGCATCATTTGCTTTAAACAGGTATTACCCACAAAACCGTCCACTTTGTGTGCTAGTTATGCTCTTCTCAAATATGAGCTGTGATAAAAATACAGTAAAATTTAAAGTGTACCACAGTAATGATACATTGCTGCTGACACCCTTCAGTATAATCCCCCCCACTCTGAACACACCCCAGAGTTCTTACCACTTTCTGAAGTTTTCTTTCATCAGTGTGTGTGTGTGTGTGTGTGTGTGTGTGTGTGTGTGTGTGTGCCTACCCCAATGGCTTGAATTGACTGAAAACATTTACAGGGATTTCTGTCAAGTGAAAAACATTACACTGTGTCCTCATCTACCTTACTGACCAGATCTGGCACCATGCAGCTTTTGTGTCTCCCCTAAAGTTAAAATGACCCTGAAAGATAAATGTTTTGAATCAGTTCAGGACATCGAGGCAGCTGTAACAGCACCCACTAAAGACACTTACCAAAGAAGACTTCCAGAACTGCTTTGGAAACTGGAAAGATTGATGGGATCAGTGTGTTTGAAGTGAGGGGGACTTTTGATGAGAATTAATGGGAATTGTCTTTTACTGTAATACATTTAAAAGTTTTTAAACATTCACTGTATTGTTCAGTCACACCTTGTATGTGTTAAAATATATATGTATCCATTAGGAGTTCATTGTTGGCCTGTGTCTCCTCCAAGCGGATGTCACTTGCTGCCAGTGTGTGAGTATCACCCACTGAATGGTCCTGCTTATTTTATTTCTGCAAACTCCCTGAAAGTTAGAAATGATATAGGTGCTTAACAGCTGAGATCCAGAGAAGTGAAATGTTATGTCCAGAATCTCATGTTTTGGTGAAGTAGCAGAGCCAGGGTCCCCGCAAGGGCAAAGTCTTCCAAATGGAAAGAAAACGAACCTATGCAGCAGGGATTGGCAGAAGTTTCCTGTAAATAACAGAGAGTAAACATTTTAGGCTTTGTGGGTCATTCTGTTGCAACTACTCAGCTCTGTCTTTGAAGACAGGGACCGAGTCCCAGTGGGCATGGTCACATGGCAATAGAACGTTATTTATGGGTGCCAAAATAAAAACACAGCTTTCACAACCCTGAAATATTATCCTTTTATTGTTCTTTTCACCCATTTACACATGAAAAACCCATTTTTAGTTGACTGGCCACACCAAACAGGTGACAGCCGGGTTCAAGCTACAAACTGGCTCACCAACCCTTGTCCTTATACTGTCCCATTTATGGCTTTCAAACTGTTCATCCAGGTCTTGAATCTCCAAGAGAACTATGTCAGAGCCCCATTGGGTTGACAACCAGCAGTTAGGGCCCTGTCCCTCCCTGCTTCAACTCCAGCTGGCCTACATTTCTTGTTTCATATTCTGGGCTTCCAAGGAACAAGAGCAGATGTTTATTGAACACTTATTTTGGGCAGAGCTCTTGTAAGGGCCTTGTGTCTGAACAGGGAAAGCTAGCTTTGACCACAGCTCAAGGAATGGAAGTTGAGGAAGAAATAGAGAGACAGTGAACAAGCCTCCCCCATGTCACCCAGTGGTAAAACCATGCCTCTGAGGTTTTAAATTTGATTCGGAGACACAGCTCTTCCTCTATTACTCTGCCCCTCACAGGAGACTTTTCTCAAAATGGCTGACCGTAGCTGGGGCCACAGCTCAGTGACACACACAGTGCCTGCCCGGCATGTGCAGCAGGCCCTGACTTCTGTCTCCAGTACCAAAATTTAAAAAAGTAAATTTAATAAATGTTTGAACACTAAATCCCTCACTGTGAAGATGAAAATTCTGAGATCCAGGAAGGGGAAGGGACTTGCCCAAGGTCACATGCAGTACTGGCTGTGCAGAAAACTCCAGTCCTCTCCCCTGCACTGCAGGGTATGGGCAGGTGGAAACCCTGGGTGGCTGCAGGATCAGAGAGCAGGGACAAGTTAATGATCAGACTCCAGAGCCTAGGACGAGGCTAATTCCAGTGCAAAGAGAAACGTTCTTTTCACCCAGTTCCTGTGCTTTGGCCAGGTGACCTGAGGCCAGGGCAGGACAGGTGAGGACCAGTGAAAGCATGGAAACTTGTGCGGGTGGATGAGGAGAGGGATGGGGAGTCTCCCGGGGGCTTTAAGTTCATCTATAGCAGCGACCACAGCCGTGCTAGTCTGAGCTACGCCTTTCTGAAGACCCACCGAGGCCATACTCTGTTCAGTGTCTCCTGCCCATCACGCGGTGCTCTTTGTAGCCTCACTGAGATGCAGGGGATCTCATTTTACAGATGAAGACACTGAGGCGCAGGGAGGCAAAATGATTTGCTGAACCTTGTGGAAATCCAGGTTTGGTGCTGTGGGCACCATGTTGTGAGCTCTGGCACGGAGGTCAGGCTGGGGTGCTGCTGGACTAGACTCCAGAGGTGCTTGGCCGCGGAGGGCAGCCCTGCCTCTCTCTCTAGTCTTGTACTCAGTTCTGTGCTCTGCACGGTCACCTGAGTGGTGGTGTCGTTCGGTGCGCATGGCCTCACCACGCCCCCTACCTGCAGGGGGCGCTGTTCCCGTCCTGCCGGGACACAGGCTTCGGAAATGATGCTCCAAGGGATAATCTGCCCAGAGTCCCTCGGCCAGTGAGGGGCCCACCCGGCTTTGGAATCTCCTTCCTTTCCTTTGCCCAAAGAAGGCTACCTGTGCATGCCGCCGGTGGCTGCTTAGGAATGTCCGAGGGGCAGCCGTTCACCAAGCTGGCTTTCAGGTTGGATTAAACATGTTCTCCTTCGCACTTCATTCGCTGTGCCATTCCGCCCCCTCACTCTTTTCTCATCTGTAAAATAAGAGTAGGTTGCTGTGTGTGCCAAATCAATAGGAGAGCAATCAATAGATTAACCTGCCTGACATGGGGCTTTTGATCTTCCCTGTGCTGCTCTTTACCTAATTTGACACAAGAACTCTCTCTCCCTCTCTCCCTCTCTCCCTCTCTCCCTCTCTCCCTCTCTCCCCCTCCCCCTCCTCTGGTCTTATGTGTGCCAAACTCACGGCTATATGTGTTATACCGGGAGGGTTATTCCGGGACAGCCCTACTAAGTGTCAGGTGGACGCCTTGGAAATGAGGTGAGACTCAGGGTCAGGAGATCAAAAGACATGAGTGTAGCCTGGCTCTGCCACTAACCCACCAGGTCCTCTTGATCCCAACCTTGACCTGTCTCTCCATACCTCAGTTTCCCCAAGAAGATAAGAAACCTGGCCTGACTCCAGTGTGCTTGCGAGCTTGCAAATGTGAAAGTGCCCAGGCTCCCACCTGATATAACCTCAAGAATCCGTGTGACTTGAGTAAGTTCTTACATAAGCCCAAGCTCTGGACTGACCTGCAACTTCTGGACCTGGAGAAGTCTCTCTGGAGACTTTGCCCCACCAGCCTGCTTCTGCATGGTCTCTCAGGCCACTGTGCTCACAGGAATCACAAAGGTAGACTGCTGGGTAAATGGTTAAGAGTGCTTGCCTTGGTTGTCCTAATTTTTCCATTTCATCTCCATTGCCTTTTTCATCATGAGAAAAATAATGCCTGGGATAAAATGCGTTCACATTACTGATTTGTGTAAAGCAACAGCGAAGTTCCCCCTCCCCATCTCCTGTGCTAAACTGGTCACTGCCCACAGTGTGCGCCAGTCTCCCTCCGCCACCCACTGTGTGGTAGTGCCTTCTGCAACTCGGTTGCCGGCAGCGAGCGACAAGGAAGCGTCCATGGGTGAGGAAGACTGGGGAGCACACACCTTCCAAGGGCCTCAGTTCCCCATCCGTAACTTCGGATGAGTTACTCTCCACCCCGGCTGCCCCTGCAGAAATTTTCAAAAATACCCAGGTCCCTGCCCCACTCCAGAGCCACCAAGAGACCCTCTGGGTGGGACCCAGGAGACCCTAAAGTGCAGGTGGGGCTGAGGAGTTTGGTGGAGGGTTTTACCTGAGGTGCTGGCAAACTCCCAGGTGGGAAGGGCAGAGTGAGGTAGGGATGGGTGAGGCCTGGGGTCACTGGGCCAGAGTTCTTCCTGTTGGACCATCCCCTGCAGAGCGACTTTGCCCTGCAGCCTTCAGTGTGCTATTAACAGCCCTTGCTCACTTCAGTGCCCTGGGCGCGAGTCTTGTGCACTGTGTGTAGACCTGTGTTCCTGTCACCTGAACCCTGAGGTTCTTGTCCACATGGCCCAGTGTAAGCAGACCTGACTGTCAGCCTTCAGACCTGGCTGGTGGTCAGCAGGGCTGGCATCAGACACTGCAAAAATGACACCGTCAGCCATCGTGAAACCCTGTACCTACTTGGTACCAACAGGGAAATTGCAGAAAGGTTTGGGAAGGGACTTCCCTAAGCCGCTGAGACAGGGAAAGAGCCGAGGCTTGGGCCGAGACCCTTCCTTCCGGGCTGTGTGGTTAAGTGTGTGGGTTGATATGTAGGAGGAAAAATCCCATATAAAAGAAAAGGTCAAACTATATTGTTCCCTGCTGGAGCTCCTTCAGAGTATCAACGTCCTTCAGCCACAGGTCCCCAGGGAACTTGACTGCATGAGCGGAATTTATTTTTCATTGCAGTGGGAGTGATAGCTGATTACCCAGACAACATAGAGTGTCTCAGTGAGAAGGTATTAACAAGAAAGGTCTGAGAAGATTGAGGCTTCAGGGATCACTTGCAGGAGAGCTGGTGGGAGCCAGGGTGGCTGTAGGTTGGCTGCTGCCAGAAATCAAGGGCTGTTCTATGCCTGGTCAGGAAGTAGTGGTCGTTCGCTGTGCAACAGACGGGGCACTCAGCATTTTTGTGGGTGGCACAGGGGCCTTGCATTTAGGTGAGATGATGAAGTGGTCTTGTCTTGTGCCATGGTATTTGCCAGTGTCTGTGGCTGGCACTCTGTAGATTGCTGAGGTCCATTGGAGACCCGCGTGGCCTGTCTGGGAGGTTGGGAGCGGTCTGGGGCATCAGCTGCTGCCTGAACTTCTCTCTCAAGTGTGATGGCATTGATGGAACCTTCACCAACACTCAGCTTTCATCAAGGTCTTTGGCCCACCAAATCCAGCCCACTGTTTGTTTTGTGTGCAGTTAGTGAGCTAAAAAGAATTTTTATATTTTTAAAAGTTTAAAATAAGTCAAAAGAAGGAAAATTATTTTGTGATATGAAGATTATATGAAATTCAAACTCCAGGCTCCAAACTATTTACATATCATCCACTGTTTACATATCATCCGTCTGCAATGGCAGAGCCGAGGAGTTACCACAGTGACCACGGGGCCCCCAAGGCCAGAGAAACTCACTACCTGGCCTTTCACAGAATTTGCTGGTCTCCGCTTTATTTATTATTACTACTACTCTGTGTGTGTGTGTGTGTGTGTGTGTGTGTGTGTGTGTGTGTTTGTGTATGCACACGCACCTTGGGCATGTTAGGCAAATGCTCTACCACTGTGCTCCAGCCAGGCCCTGGTCCCTACTTGCGGTGGTTGACTTTCACTCTCTTGGTGAAGTCCTAGGAGAATTGTTACTTCTGTTTTTAGGAACTAAAGATTTGAAGCACAGAGAGATGAAAGATTTTTGCATCAGACAGTGTTTCTCAACTTTGGCACCTTTGACATTTTGGGTGGGAGAATTTCTTGCAGAGGCGGGCTGGCCTGAATACTAGAGGATGCTTCACTTCTGGCCTCACACCAATAGATGCCAAGAGGGTGCCCTTTTTCTGCAGTTCTGACAGCCATAAATATCTCCAGACATTGCCCGATCTCCTTTGGGGGTGGAATTGGTCCTGGATGGGAACCACTGGCCGGAAACCACTTAGTAAGTGACAGAGCTGATCTGAACCCAGGGTCACATGTTTACTTCTCTGGGGTGGATTCTTTGATCCTTCGCGGTGGTTCCAGCCACAGAAACTTTTCACTCATTCTATTTCCCTTATCTAAAACCACTGTCAAAGGCTAGTGCAGAGTCTGGTCCATAAGCAGAAGGACATTTCAGAAATGAAGTCAAATCCTGTCCCAGCCTGTTCTGCTCAAACACTACCCTGCCTCCCACCTGACTCAGAGAAGTCAAAGTCCTCTCTTGGGACACAGACACCCCTACATGATTCACCTTGTTTCCTGACACCCTTGCTGCTGCCCCTCACCCCCTTGCTGACTCTCCTCTCTCAGCCCCTCCTGCCCCACAGTTCCTGCTTCCCAGCACACTGGATGTGCTCCTGCCTCAGGGCCTTTGCCACTGATCTTCACTGTCCCAGGTGTTTGCTGGCCTCACTCCCTGACCTCCTCCAGGTCTCTGTTAGATGACAGAACTCTTGAAAATGGTCCCCATCCTAGAATACTGCCCCGTTCCCTGATTTAATGCTCCCTGTGACACCTCCCTGTACCTGACACAGTGTACATCATTCTACCTATCTGTGGTCTGTATTCTGTCCTAGAAGACAAGCTCCGCAGGACATGGATCTTCATGTCTTATCACTCAGTCCCAGGCATGCAAGTCACACCCACAGATGATTTAATAGATTGATTTGCTAGAGTCTTTGTGACTCCAAGTGGCACTGAGCTCTTATCTCCAAAGAAGAGTGAGACCATAGCCACAAATCACACTCTTAACGTCTCTGTGGTCACCAGCCTCAGCCAACCACCATCATCATAGTTGGAAAAATGAGTGAGAGCCTGCACTGGGTGCCTGCTTCCACGTTTCACCCCTCTGCAGCCCATTCTTCTTTTCAGCCCCAGAGAGATTTGCAAAAGTTGTATCACCCCTCTTGGGTCCAAAATCTTGCAAGGAATCCTCGTACCTGATCTGGCCCCTGTTGACCTTTGCCCACCTCATTTCTCCCTCTCATCCCCCAAGTCCTCCTGACTTTCTACTTCTTCACTTACTGGAATTCCTAGTTTCCTCAACCTTGCCTAGTTTCCCCCTACCACAGGGCCTTTGCACTTGCCATTCCTATTTCCTGGAACTGCTCTCATGGGTCTTCAGACCATATGACTGGCTACTTTCTACCCCAAGGTCCCAAATAAGATGCTATCAGCTCAGAGTGACCTGACTAGTGGCAGTAGCTCATCTGCTATCCTTGCTTTTCATTTTCCATCACATTCCCCAGTTTTTTTACCTCTGTAACATTCATCACTCCTTGAAATTTTCTTTAGTCATCTATTGCTTGCTTCTCTTTTTAGAATAGAGGGAGCAAGGACCTTGTCCTATTCTGTTCCCTGAGTACCCCAAGGCCATAGTCCATAGCCCACAGTAAGTGCTCATTGTGAGTGTTGTGTTGGGTGCATGAATGAATGGGCACTGGAGAGCACCCATCCCATCCATCGCTGACCCATTTTCAGCAGCTGATCTCCCCCAAGTATGCCCTTGGCAGTAGCTTCTCCAGGGCTGCTCCCTGCCCACAGGCCTGGGGCCATCTCCAGAGACGGATGGATGGTGGGACAAGAGGATGGAACATGGCAGGCTTGGTCTCCTCCCCTGCACTGCAACCCAGCTGTCCTTCTCTTTTTCATGGGCAGCGGACAGTATGGGGTTCTCGGCAACGAACGCAGTCTTGACTGGCTGCACAGCAGCCTGGGCTCTACTGTGGCGTTCACCCCCGTGCACTAAAGCCCTGGTGCTCTTTCCCCAGGCGCCGTGCGGGGAAACGGGCTGCACACCGCACCCACAGAGACTCAGTTTCTGGCCAGTACACACATGGAGGGGTAAGTTCCCGCTGGATGGACTGAGGGGCCACGAGTGGTTCAAGGAGACGGTGGAGAAGAGCGGTCTGCAGCCAGCCGCCCCCAGACCAAGCTTCTCTCCAAATGATCCAGTGCCCACGTGTCCACGATTTGCCCCTGTGGCCTGGTAGTGAGTGGGCCTCTAGGGCTTCCTCTAACACGCCCCCTGCAGGAAGGGTGGGGGACACAGTGAGTCCCCGAGGTTCCACTGAGGCTGAGGGTCTTTGGGGCTCTTCTCACAAAGCAGGGATGAGGGAGAGCAGGAGGGCACTCACTGTAGTTAAAGACAGAAAGTCCCACGACCCAGTGACAGTCCACACTTACATGACATCTTCCCACGGATGTCCACTAGTCTGCCACGGCCTTTGCATTTCGATGTGGGGTTTGGAGTCATGTGGACCTGACTTGGAACTCTGGCCCTGCTGACTATATGGCTTGGACAAGTCACTTAACCTTCCTGAGCGTCAGTTAGCCTTCTCCTACAGCTGGGCGTGATGCTGGGACCCACCTTAGAGGGCTGCTTTGAGGGCCCATGAGATAACGTGGTAAAGGAGCTGCCTGGGCCTTATGGCACAGATGGTGGTCTTGGTTACTTAAATATCCTTTCCTCCACTTAACGGCAATGAGCAGCAGGCAGCAAAGTAATCTGTTAATGGCAGCGCTGGGCATCACTTGGGTCTATTTGCTTCACTCAACACACTTTGCTTGAGGGTCTGTGACAAGCCAGGCTTGGATCCAGGTGCAGGGGATACAGCAGGGACAGAAAAAAACTCCCACTGCTTATGGAGCTTATGATCTAGGGGCAAAGGAACTTAGGAGTCCTGAGAAGGAGCACAGAGCAGGAAGGGGTAGGGCCGTAGGTGGAAGGAAAATCAGCTTTGGGGAAGGCCTCCCCCGAGGGCTGAGCCTGAGCGAACCCCTTGGAGGGGCGGCAGGCTGTGCGGAAAGAGTGTTCTTAGCAGAGGGACCAGCATACACAATGTTCCTAGGGTGCAGAGAGCTCCCCAGGAAGCCACTGGTGGAGGGGCCGAGCATCTGAGACCTCATAGGCTATTGCTGTAGCCTTGACTTTGAACAAGATGGCAGCCAACGAGGAGGGACGTGACCTTGTGTCTGGTGTACCCCGGAGTCAGTGCTCCTTCCTGGCACCATGTTTAGAGACTTTAAATCTAACTTTGAGACACAGGTTCTGAGATTCGACCAACCACTTGGCACTATGTGACCTAGGAATATATTTTAAACACCTGCCCGTGCAGAGCTTGTGCTGGGGCTATTGAGAGACCTAGACCCTTCCCTCTGCAGGTCTCTGTTCATTAGATGCGAACCCCTTCCCCTCTCTGGGCCCCAGTTTGCCCATCTGAACAAGGTAGAGATTGTACTAGACGAACTCCAGGGCCCTTTCCTCCCTCTCCTTCTCCTTCTGAGGCTCGGTCTGGTGGGGACCCCAGCTGCGAGGCAGCCGCAGCTCCTGACCAGGGCTCGCAGCCCTGAGAAGTCAGACCACGGCCTCGGTTTCCAGCTGCCCCAGTCTTTGCCTTCCCTCGGGCTGGAAACCGACTGCTCAGACCACAGGTCAGGTCCCTGTTGGCCTCTGGGCAGAAATCCCTTGTGTGGCCTGCAGGTATTTGAATTATCTTTATTTTTTAAAAATCATTTTTAAAAATTGTTTTGTTACGCAGAAGCAATTCCGGTTTTCATCTTAATTTCCTTTCCAGATTTATTGAGTATAGCTGACAAAGTAGTACATTCCTATACGATGTGATACGATGTTTTGAAATGCATATACATTGTAAAATGATTGCTAGAGTCAAGCTAATTAATGTAGCCATTGCTTCGTATACTTATGGCAGTTCTTAATTTTATCTGCTTAGAAATAGTTTATGATGGCACAAGTAAAAAAAATACTCAATACTCAGCATCTCACACCCCGAAAAAGGTGGAAACCATTATGTGAACACTATTCTAGGTAATTTCTTGGTATCTCTATGCATTACGGCATCTCTGAAAATGTTTAAAAACCTGCATGCCATTTACACTGTTTTCTAACCTGCTATGTCCCTTCATGGAGTGCAGAGACCATCTTTACACCTCACTAGAGTCATGTCAACATTGTGATCTCTTAATGATATAACTAATAACTCTTAATTTCATTTTCCTCAAAACTAAGAAATACAAGCCCCAAAATTCAAATAAAGAATTAAAGGAGGAAAATGTCCATAATTTCACACCAAAACAACATGAAACAGGAATATTTAAAAAATAACATCCTACATAATACTGACACCTTCACTTCCAACTCCCATCTTATAAAGCACCCATCGAAGTCACCCATTTACGTGGCTGTCTTGGTAATCTCCACAGGGTTATCCTTTTGTGTGTGGAAATATTGGGTAGTTGAACCCAGGCCTTTGGCCTAAGCTATAATCCACTCTACCCTTTTTTAGATGGGATCTCATTAAGTTCATAAACTGTCCAGTCTGGACTCAAAGTTACAATCCACCCACCTCAGCTTCCCAGTTTGCTGGGATTACGGGCATACACCCCCACACCTGGCAGGCAATCCCTTTTTGATGGATGTTTTGATTGTTTTTTATTTTAAATACTATGTTTCATGCCATGATGGTGCCCTGGTGCGCACATCGGAAGCACCCACCCTGTTATTTCTCTGGGGTAAATTCTCGGGTACAGTAGTGGAACTGAAGGGTTTCTGTGCCTGTGCCAACCTTACTTCTAGAAAGACCCCTTGGTTCCATGGCCCCGAGCAGCATGCAGCCCGTATGTCTAGGAGGCCAGAGATTCTGACAGAGCTCTAAATGGCTTCTCTTTGGCTCATTGAAAGCAGAGGCCACCCCGAGGATGCAGAAGTGCCATTGGATCTTCTTGCTGACTCCAAGAAGGAGGAGGAGTACCACAGGAACATCTGGAAGGGCTTCCTCATCTCCATCCCCTACTCGGCCAGCATCGGGGGCACCGCCACCCTCACAGGCACTGCTCCCAACCTCATCCTGCTGGGCCAGCTCAAGAGGTGAGAGCACGGGTCCCGCCTGCCCGCCCGAGGTTCCTCCTCACTTCCCTCCCTCCGCATCTAGGGCCTCTGTACCAAGGATGCCGAGCAAATCTCAGCTCGCAGCGGGCTTCCATTCTCCTGGGGGTGATCAGCAATACGAAAAGGCACACGAATAGAGGCTGTGTGTATGCGACAGTTAGGAAACAAAATAAAACAGGGTGAGAAGGTAGAAGTGACAAGACCGGGATCCTATGGCAAGCTCCGTCCCCGCTGCAGAGGTGACAGTTGAGCAGAGACTGAGAAGTGAGGCTATGAGCTTGTGGACACAGGCTGGAAGAGCATGGAAAAGTGAGTGCAAAGGCTTTCAGGTGGGACTGTTCCCAGGGAGTCTCAGGGAACAGCAAGGGGACCAAGGAAAGCTGGATGTGGAGATGCACCCTTTAGTTCCAGGTACTGGAAGGCTGAGGCAGGCAAATCATTTGTGCCCACAAACTGGAGGTCACTCTGGGCAACATAGTAAGACCCCATCTACTGGGGGGCTGCCATAGATAGATGAGGGGAAGGGAGAGTAGGTAAGGGTACACGTGCAGCCTCTGAAGACTCCAGCCTTCCTCCCTCCAAGCAGAGAGAGCAGTTGTAACCCGGTGCTTTAGAAGTGAACTCCAGCTGGAGGCTTTGGTTTGTGTCTGAAACGACCTGAAAGGAGTGAGGACCCAGCTTTGATCAGGGCTCTGCATGGCAGTGCCCTCTGCCAGGGAGGAGTCCGCATGTGTTGCAAGCGTTCAGGCAGTGACTGGGCTGCTAGAAGTCTGGGGTGGGGACACGACAGGATTCTCCGGCTGCAGGCCTTCATTCCCTGTTCCCAGAGTTTTGTTTCTAGAGTTTAAAAATTCCAGATTCTGCTCATGATGTTCAGATTCCAGGATTCATAGAGGCTGGTTCCTAAGGCTCTTTCCAAGTGGAGATGCTGTAACATATGGTCTTTCATTTGCATGAATGCGAGCGGACCCACTTGGCAAACAGCAACCAGAACTATCCAATATTCAGCGCGGCAACTTCTCTACCTGGTGCTTAATCAAAGAGTCAAAACCAGGGGGGACGTTGGAGAACAGGTCCTGGTGATCTCTCAAATGGGATTTGTGAAGAATCAAAGTTATTTCATGAGTGTTCAGGGCACCCATGATTGGCCACGCGTGCTGATTTTAAAGCCTGAATGCTGGGTAAGGGGAATTTTTTGCATTTTGATATTTGATGTTAGAAAGCAGGAATGCTCAGCTGCTCGTGGCTGTTGGAATCAAAGGAGGTTTAAAAACAAAAAAATAAAGGCTGGGCTGGATATGGTGGCGCACTCCTGTAATCCCAGCTCTTGGGATGCTGAGGCAGGAATATCATTGCAAGTTCGAGGCCAGCCTGGGCTATAAAGTGAGCTCAAGGCCAGCCTGAACTGTGTAGTGAGACTCTGTCTCAAAAAGACAAAAAAAAAAAAAAAAAAAAAAAAGCCCGGGCCTCCCTTACTGAGATTCTGATTCAGGAGGTAAGGACCGGGGTAGGGGGTTGAGGAGGATGTCGAGGGCTGGGGGCTGTATTCTCCCTGTTGATTTAAGCACACAGGATTTTACTGCAAGTGTCAAGTATCTTTCAGTCTCTACTTTTTGAACGAGGCCTGGCTTCCTCGTGGCTTTGGCTCTTGTCAGCACAGAAGAACCAGGAGCCGGATGCTGACGGGTGGGGAGAGTAGGCCTGGCCCTTCCTTTCTCATTTCCTGCTGGGGAAGGCCAGGTGTTCGACGCTCATCCCGGGGCTGGGCAGGAGACTGAGGGCTCCAGGGGCACAGCACAGGGCGTAGGCTGGGGCAGCTGCTATCTTAGGTTTTCAGGCTCCCTGCCCATCCGGATGGGAGCAGGACCTTGTGCCAACCTGAAAGGAGATTAGGAAGCAAGCACTGAGGTGTGTGAGTGAACATGCCAGACATGTAGGATGCTGAATAAGTTACATGCAACTCATATGCCACAGTCAGTGGCACCCATGGGCCTTTTGGCATGGAAATAGGGCTTCGAGAGGAATGCCAGTTGGTGGTGCAGGCCTGTAACCTCAGCATCCTGGAAGGCTGAGGCAGGGGGTTCCAGAGATTCAATGCCAAGATGGGCAATTTAGCGTCTTAGTGAGATCTTGTCTCAAAGTGAAAAAACTAAATTAAATTAAATTAAATAAGGGCTGAGGATGTAGCTCAGTGCAAAGACCCTAGGTTCAATCCCCAGTACCCCCTACACACACACGCACACACACACACACGCACACATACACACAGAGTCCTGGGTAACCTGTGGCTTTGGTTCTCTAGCTGAGAACCAAATAGACCTGGGGAAAATGGTCAGGGAAAATGGCCACCCTAGGTCCTTGACTCTTGCTCCCAAAGGCCATTTTGCTGGTTTATTCTGACTATAAAATGATATGGGCACATTATTCAGTACTTAGAAAAAGTTAAGAGGTTGAAGTACCCTCTGTCCCACTGATGGCAGATTTCCTTTAGACTTTTCTATGTCCATATATTAAATATTTGTGTATGTATATTTAATGTTGTTACCATACATCCTGTTATGACAGGATTTTAAAATTATAATTTTATAGCAAACAAAATTTACAGAAAACATAATATGCTGTTTATCCATTTGCTTGTGTCTTACGCGTTTGGCTATTCACTTATTTATTTAGAGATGTCTGTGTTTGTGTCCATTCCTTTTTTTTTTTTTTAATCAGGAATTGAACTCAGGACCTTGTGCTTCCCAGGCAGGCGCTTGTGCCGCTGAGCTCTATCCCAGGCCTGTGTCCATGAACTTTTGTATACACCATTTTGTCAACCACCGGGGCCCAGCCCGCTCCCTTCCCTCCGTTATGCACCTGTGTGGTCCCCGGGGCACAGACGGCACTCACGGTTGCAGTGGGTCAGGTCCAGCAACCCTGAGGAAGAACAAAGGACCCTTGGGTCACGCTGTTCCCTGCCGCCCAGGGGCCTGGCCCGCTCCCCGCCTGCCCCTTGCTGACTGTGGCCCGCCCTCACCCGCTCTCTCCCACAGTTTCTTTCCCCAGTGCGACGTGGTAAACTTCGGCTCCTGGTTCATCTTCGCCTTCCCCCTCATGCTGCTGTTCCTGCTGGCGGGCTGGCTCTGGATTTCCTTCCTCTACGGGGGTCTGAGCTGCAGGTACCTCTCCCCTGCTTCCCGGGGGGCTGGGGCTGGGGGCACAGCCCGGGTCTGCAGGCACCCTGAATGACTGGGGTGGCCTCCCGCAGAAACCAAGGACGGCCGTCCCTGTCCCGATGCCAGGCCCAGGGCTCACGTCTTGACCCCCAGGAATGTGAGGCTTATGAGGGGGGTGGATGGCCTCCCTGCCTCGGCCAAGTAACATCCCCTGTCATTAATAATTATTGATAGCAGCCGTCTCCAAGTAAGGTGAGCACAGATGAGCAGTGGAGAGGGGAGTACGGGGCTTCTCATTCGGGGGGGACCTCTGACAGGGATAATTTGGCGTGCTACAAGGGCCGGGTATGGAACAACACCACGCCGGACAGTGGGAAGCAGTCCTTTACCGCTTCATGAACTAGACTTGCTCACGTTGAGTGGAAAGTCTCAGCTGGGTGTCTGAGGGAACTTTACATCTCTGACATTTCCCAGCCAGCACCCTGAGCAAAGGAAGAGCAAGCTGCAGCCCCAGACCCGCGAGCCAGGGATGTGTCCAGACAAAACGTAGCTCTGCTGCTTTGCTTTCATGGATTTGTTTTTGCGGTTACTTTCTACCTACGATAAGTGACCCTTACTCTCCAGTTATGGGTGGGATATACAATTTTCTATTTTAAAACATGCCTTTAATTAAAGCAATGAGTCTATTTGGAGGAGAATGCAAAGGATGACTGAAATGCATGGTGCACATGCAAGCAGCCCAAATCATGGGGCTCAGGTGGACCAGAGTTCAAAGCACAGCTCCATGCAATCCTGAAGACCTTTGCAACATCCCTGAGTTTCTAACTTCTTTAATTTCCTCACATGTAGATTGAGAAAGGACATTAGCTCTCTCAGGTAACAGCTAAGTGAAGGGAGGGTATGGGCTGTCTAGGAAGGGCTGGGGCCAGTGTCCCTTTGTCTCAGCAACCCATGCCGGTGGCACCCGTAGAACCTGGCCTTGAGGAGGCTACAAGGCAGAGGGGCCCAGAGGTAGAAGTGCTTCTGAATGGGTGACGGGAAAGTTCTGGCCAGTCCTAGGGCCCCATCTGCACCCAGCGAACAGCTGTGAGTCCTGTTTGTGGCTTCTGCCACCAGGAGGAGGTGGGATTCTGCTATGGGAAGGACAAAGACTGCACTCCCCTTGGGGACCCTGCACCCTATGCAGGGCGCAGACTGACCAGGAGCCATTAAATACAGTAGGAGTTAGCAGCGCATGCAGTGGGAGCTGTGCCCAGGAGGCCTCTCACCTAACCCGGAAAGTTGGGAAAAGTTTTGACGAATTGACTGGGATAGGAACAATGAACAGACTTAACTCAGTAAAGGGAGGGAAAGAGCTAGAGATGAAGAAAAGCATTCCAGGGAGTTAGGGCAGCAAGTGCAAAGGCCCTGAGGCCAGAAGTAGCAAGGGTTGTTTTGGAACCAAAAGGTCAAGGGATGAGTTCAGGAAGTGAGAGATGAGAGATGGAAATTTGTGGGAGGTGATGCCAGGGAAGGAGATGGGGATTTTATTTATTTGTTTATTTATATTTTATTTTAAAGACAAAAGAATGGAGACATATGAACCAGAATAAGCCATAAACAATACAGAAAATGCAAAATTATACAGAATATAGTAGGGAATTACCATTGGATGTTGTATTACATAATGTTATCTTCATATTAGTTAACACAAAAACATTAAAGGGAATACCAAATTATAGAGAAGATAGTAAGGAATTTGCACTGGATGCTGTATAATATAAAGTTATCTTCATTTCTGCTAATACAAAAGCGACTGAGGAAATACAGAATTATAGAGAACACAGAAGGGAATTAGCTCTGGATACTGTCCTACATAATGTTACCTTCACCTTTGTTACTCAGTTACACAGATGATGGCCCATTTCATCATTCAATTTTTCTCCTCCCTCATCTCCGTTGCCCTACCACTCAATCAGTCATCTTCCCTGTGATAATAACTGTACTCCTGGGTTTATCTATACCCCTGGACTCTCGCCTTGGGAAGAGATATAGCTGCCTCAGACTATACTATAACATACATGGGTGTATACAAACTGCCATGGTCAGAGGTGGAAAAGCACATATGCGCACAGTGGACCGCCCGGCTCCACCCCGTCGCCGTGCTATGGGTGGGGGCGGGTCCAGTCCGTGAGGTGCCCTCAGCGGGGCCCTCAGCAGAGCAGCCACAGCGCCCACCGTGGAGCAGCCGTGGGGCCCACTGCGGAGCAGCCACGGGGCCCACTGTGGTGGAGCAGCCACGGGGCCCACAGCGGAGCAGCCGCGGGGCCCTCAGCGGAGCAGCCGTGGGGCCCACAGCGGAGCAGCCGCGGGGTCGTGCAAGGTTCATATGTGCAAGCTGTAAGGAGACCCTCTTGGTGCTCACATTGATAGTTTGGGGTGAGTCCTGAAGATTGTGGATTCGTCCCATTGTTGCCAGGAACAGGCGGTGCTTGCTCAAGCCGCCGAGATTCAAGGTGCTCCCAGAGAGAGTTCAGGGTGGGAGCTGAGCCCCGGCAACCCAGCTCGTGCTTCCTGCCTGACGTTGGAGTGTGAAAAGTGTGGAACCACGCGATTCACCTCCATCTGCATCTCCCTCCCGTTGCAGTGCTGGAGCCCCCGTCTGCTCCCAGCTGGATCCCTGGGAGCCACTGCGGCTCACCACTGAGGTTCCCTACTGCTCTCTGCTAGTACCCGCTCACCCAGCTGAGAGGCAGGGGGCCACCAGGGAGATGGGGATTTTAAACTTGGGGTTATTTTGCTCTGCCTGCTTCAAAGGAACATTTAGTGATGCCTGGAGACATTTTGGTTGCCTCAACTGTGGAAATAACTATGAAGTCTAGTAGATAGAAGCTGGGGGTGCCGCCAAATATTGTAATTACACACAAGATGGTTCCCAGGAACTAAGAATTATCTGGCCCCAACTGTAAACAGTGCTGAGGAGGAGAAATTGAGTTACATCTCTGTGGATTTTAGAGAAGTTTAACTTCACACAAGGCAGCCATTGTGAGGTGTTTTTTTTTTAATAAAAGCACAAAAACATATTAACAAACAGACACAAATTAGCATAAAGAATAGTACAATCAAAACTGGTCTACAGACAAGGTGACATGGACTCAACAGTGGTTGTTGCTTTACCAATTGATATCTTCGAAGTGTATATATATGAACCCAGATACAGACATGCAAAATTGGTCAGACAATTAATCCTCTCAACAACAGA